>SNQN01000742.1:7182-24360 GCA_008642245.1 Bassia scoparia
CCCTATGTGTTTCCCGCGCAATTTCGCAACTTCACAATCACGGACAATACTCACCTATCTTGCTTTCAATTCACAATGAATAAAGCAGCAACATGATTAATAATTAAATAAACAACAATTAATGAATGCCCACAAAATCCCACAATTTCGACCAAACGAGGTTGTTTTTGGACATTTCGCGAGCACCCTTGTCAAACAAGGCCAGCGGAGTATTGCTTGCAGCAGTTAATGGTTGAAAAAGTTACGAAGAAGAAGAAAGAAGAGGGGAATGACAGTCAACGAGTAGAATAAGAGGGAATGAGGAAGAGGAGTGAGGGTCAACGAGATTGTCGAGTGGTTGGAGTGTGAAGGAATAGAGTTGCAATTGAATAACAAATAACAGTGGGCCCGCAATCTAACAAATAATTTCAGTTAAGAGGTGGAATTTTAAACAAACAAGAAGTAAAAGGTGGGAATATTTTTATTAAAAACAAAGTGGGAATTTATAAAAAGTTGTTGTAACAAAGGTGATATACAAAAATATCCGGAAAATTAAAATATACAATTTCGTTGGACATATCCCAAATTAACATGACGGTAGTTATTATTAAATTTTTGATGTATTTTTCTTTTTATTGAATTTTAGACAAGAGTTAATCATATGGTTGTGGTTTAAAATGGTTACTTATACCTAACATAACGATAGTTACATGGTCATTAATAATATTATTATGATCATTATATTATGTTTCAAATTAAGATTTTTTAGCTATCAATATCAATATTTTTTTTCAAAATTAATTTTAATTTAATTAAATGATTCAGAGAATAATTAGTCAAATGTAATTAAATTTATTTAGTAAATTTTATATTTCAAATTTATCATACTATTAATTAACTTTTTCATTTTTTTTATTTTATGGGAATATTTAGTCAATGTAATTAGTTATTATTAATTCATATACCTTTTTATATTGCTTAAATTATGAATTACAAAAAATAAGTGATTTCATATTTTTTAAGTAAGGTTTTAAGATTTACATCATTAAGGTGATCAGGTTTAAGAGAGGGACACCATGCATCTTCTTTCCCCTTCCCTTTATAATAGAGATATATCTTGATCATTTCTTGTTTGGATACTTCTCAAATAGTTTTATCTTGATACTAATTGATGAGAAAAACAATAACATAGTATTGAAACTAATTAATGATCGAGAAAAATAAATTTAAACGAAAACGATATTTATCAAGAAATGCAAATTGGATATATATTTATGAAGCCATTGTACTCTTCCCTTTCCGGTTTGTTCTGGCTCATCTCCTTAATTAGGCTCAAAGTTAAGAAAGACATATGGCATTGAATTGCTGGTATCCCTATGGAACCAATGTGAGCATAATTATATAACTTAGCTTAGTCGAAGGTGTACATTGTTTCTTAAGTCGAAGAACCAAATTGTGTTTTGGTTGATAGTCTATTTCTCTACTATTATACTGCAATTGAACAATGATTTTTGAACTCATTTTGTGTCTTAATATCTTTGTTTGTCAAACCGTTAAGAATTATCTTCCGTCTTTACTGCTTACATTTCTTATTTGAGTCTCTAATTACTTGTACATTTCTTATGAATTGGGCCCCATTTTGTTTTTTTTACCATTCACCCTATTTTTTTTGTTTTCCTTATCATAACCACATAAAAGCATATATTAATTACTTTTATCTCAATTCAATGTACTTATGTGGGATCCACATGTTTCCATTGATCTTGTGGAAAACTCCTCCGTTTTTTAGATGTCACGGTCAACAAAAACACACTTGCCGAGACACAACTTTGACCGTAATTACTATAATTATGATTAATGAAATTATAAAAATAGATTAATATATTTATTTAACGAGACGAATTCTAACGAGATATTGACTATATTTTTCATTACAAACGTGTGTAAAGCACAAAACTTGGTCAGTAACTACCAGTGAAATAGATGCAAAAGTCAACTGGAACACTAAAAACGGAGGAAAGTAGAATGAGCAATAATTTAAAGACGGGAGGAGTATGTTTTAAACAGAGATAAGCTTTGTTAAAATGAGTAAAGGGAATAGAGCTTCGTTGTGTACTTTCACCTTTGGACAGTGTTCTTCCGAGAAGGGATACTATCAAAGGTTAAAGTTGTAGGTATATTGGTTGCATATTCTTATTCATGTACCAAATGGATTATCGAAGGAGTCAATTTTATGTAAATTTGAAAAGTGGACAACATCACGAATTTAGTACAAAGTCTAGATGGAGCATATTAAAATATGTTTGTACTCTTGTATTAAAAAAAAATTGAGGAAGATGACTTTTAAATATCATTTTTTTACAAATCTAACTAATAGAGAGAGAGAAACATAAGTAATGAGCGTGTAATTGTTGCTTAAAAGGAAATGAGAGGAATGAAAAGGTTAATGATGATACTCTAAAAGTAAAAGTCGATATAGAATGAAATGGAAAAAGGGATTGGAAGAGGATATGACACTTGAAATTAATGTGCGAAAGTAAAAGAAAGAAAATTAGAGAGGATGAGGTATGTCATGTGTCGTACGTGTTGTGTTATTTGGTGAGGTTTTAACATACTTGATGGATATTAGTCATATAGATATGGATATAATATATAGGAAATTTAGGGATAATACCATAGTTTTGGGGGCCATTTGAAAAATCAAATACTTAGTTCCAATTCTATATTTATTAATGACCAGATCATTTCCTTAAAAATCAGTGCTTAGTAACGAACATCAAAAAGTACCGAATCCAAAACCGATTCCGATTCCGAAATCGTCGTTCCATATCAGTTCCAGATATATGGGTCAGGTACATAGTATTCTGCCATCCCTACTGTAACTACAGTTAATCATAATTCAATTTAGCTTGGTTAAGGGCGTGTTGGTCAATAGTAGCAGTGTACACTACGTTTAGTAATTTTAGCAGGTATAAAAATAGCGGGTAGCTTGAAGCCTATAAGTAGCAGTGGAACTGGGTAGCAGGTAACAGATTGAAACTAAATTGTTAATATGAGGGTCAACAGAGTATAACGTTGTATTTATAGTAGAAGACAAGTAATTACAGTAATTTTTTTCAATCGAGCTTAATACGTTTAAAAGCCTAAACGTTACTCTCTGCGTTTGAAAAAAGTTACGTTTAAGCGCTATCCGTTACCCAAAACGCTTATTTAATTCGAACGAAAAAATAACCAAATACTTTTTTAATCTTATCAGAACGTTAAAAACTACATAAAAAAATATAACGCGACACGCCCTAAATTACAAATTCAAGTAGATGTCAGTTGAGTTTTTACAAGTTCAAAATTAAAGCGATCTATTAATAAATTATATTTCTACGGAGTAGTTGTAACAAAAAAACACAATCAACACTTTTAAAATAACAAATCGATCAACAATCATACCCATCATACAGGTTAATTATTTTCCTTAACAAAGTAAATAACGAGTCATAAGCTAATGATATTGATAGTATTTTGTTGATATATGAAGTAATCTAATATCACTATAAATCAGCAGTAAGTTTGAACATCTCCAAAATCCTGTGCGATATTTGATTCGATCCTAATAAGCGAAAGCTTGATTGTCAGCTACAAAACGCATTTAGCTAATAGATTTACCATCCACGAATCCCCATCATAATACCTCCGTACGTAAGATTTCTATGATATATTGTATTATATATAAAGGACGAAATTAGAAGGGTTTAATTAACGAAAAAAATTAGGACTTTAAATTATTTGCATTGTTATTCACTTACACTTAAATTATACATTCGGTCCGTTTACGTTCGGAAGAACAATAAAATTGAACATATTTTTACGAGAGAATGAAAATAGGTAAGTATTGAACTGAATAAATGACGTTAATTTTTGGAAATATTGCTAAGAGGTTGTATTTATTTTTTTTTTTTTTGACAAAAAAAATCCTTTTAAGAGGTAGTATTTACACTATGTCCACTCTACTTATCATAAAATAATATCTTAACGTAAGTGTCATACCAGTGACAAGAATTATTACTTTCATCCGTTACGTTTACTTATGCAACAATCTCTCCTCCGTTTTTTTTTTAGAACGTCCCACTGGGGTTATGTAGTTTTTGAGCAAATTTTTGGTGTAAGTGATTAGGTGGTAAATGGGTATTTAAATAAGTATGTGACCATGACTGAGAAGGTAGAGAGAAAGAGGTTGGACCCAAAAAAGTATAGTAAGTGGTATATATAATTTATTGTCGGTCCATGTTTTGAAAGGGAAAAAAAATCAAAGTGGGACAAACTATTCTAAACTCCTAAAATAGAAACTGGACATCTAAAAAACGGAAAAGTTAAAAGAATGTTACAATAATACTTGAAATTCTCCTCTTTTCATTTTAGTTATATCCTATTTATTCACTTTCCTACTTTTCTCTCTTACTTTCCTAATACTTACCATACTCATTACTTTATTTATTTCGCTCTCTTACTTTTTCTAACCTTACATCCACTCAGACAAACAGATAGGTAAATTCACAGTCAAGCATTTCTTCTAAAAATAAAACTCCTCTCCAATTCTCCCTACTCCCTTGTTTTTGTTGTTTATTCACGAATAATTCTCCTTTCGATCTCTTTATTAGAGTTTTACCCCTTTGGGTTATTATTTCTCTTTTGTGAGGTTTGTTAGATGTTAGTTTTTGTCTTCCGAGGATCAGATTATCTAGGTTTGTTTGTTTTGTTTTGTTGAACAATGGAATTTAGGGGATCACATCTTAGAGAATTCTAATCACAAAAGTTATGTTCACCAAAAACTCGCATCATGCGGACGTTATGTCGAATCAGAGGAAACTCAATATTGTATTGTTTCGGTGATGAAGATTTATATAAGGCTATTTTAAATGAATCTGCGGATTGTAACTAGTTTAAGGTGTTTTGTATTTTGTTTGAATTTGTTTTCTCTTCTATTGATATGTAAAAGCTTTTGATATTTCTATATGAATCTTTATTCTTCTCGTAAAAAAATCTACATCCACTCATTACTTTATTCATTTTCTCACCAATTATATTCCTCTTTACTTTTCTTAGTCTTACCACTTACTATCTATATTAATAAAGATTCACTAGAAATTTTATGTGGTATGTTTTCGATTTATAGTTATTTTGAAAAGTGGGAGATGATGATGGTTCAAGAAGAAATAATATATGGTACAAATCTTCGTTATATATCATGACAACTATAGCACAAGTGTGAAGATACTCCGCCCGGTTAAAGAATGCACACTACATCAAAATAAAGGAGAATTCATTATTGATTTTGATAGAGAATAATATTTTCGTGATTCTTATCGTATTTACTCTTCAAGGATCGCGCCGAGTATATTTATTAGTTGTATTGATGTGAATTGTTCGTATTTTAGATCTTCTTGACTCATGTTCTACCGATGTAAAATGTCCGTATGACTTATTATAAACGAATTATTCTCACTGGTAAAAAAAAGGTAGATGTAATTTATAAAGATATAAAATATAGACATCGAATACCAATTTTGGATATGGATTTTGACATTATCTGTCTATTCATTTATGCAAAATCTTGATTGTGAAGTGTTACGTTTATGTCACATTCTATTCATCATCACCATGTTTGTAAATTGTAGCAGTCTTTATTTATTATAATTATTTTTTTAAAAAACAAAATGTATCAACTCCAACCTTGGAGATAGATAACTCTAGGAATGTTCGGCATGTCTAGATAGGAATAAATGTGTATATGAAACAAAATGCACCTCGTTAATGGGTTCTTATTCTTCATTTGAGCAAAACGACACCACAAATATCATAAATATTTTTATGTCAATTTGCACCACAAATATATGTTTTACTACTCGATTCATCCCTAGGGTTAATTTCAGATTCGAAACGAGAGTTATGGGTTTATTGGATCATTTACTCTCTCTATTGTCGTAGTAGGTTATCGAACATTGCGGGTCATTTCTATCAAATTCACATCAACACCATTGAAACTAACGATATTTATGCTGGATAACGATATATATGTAAAGTGTAAACAACTTGATGCTGTTAAGGTGTCTTTAATCAGAGTTAATTTTTTGTATATATTAACTCTATCAAATTCGAATTTAATCGAAATAAGTCCGATTAAACCGAGTAGACTTACTTTAAAAGTATATATATTAAAATTAAATGACAATGATGCCATTATTTATGATACATATATTGGCTTACTCACAACGATACAAAATATGTGTCAACATCAACATCATCTTTTTGAAATGATTTTGATGATTGGACATTTAAAAAAACGGAATTCAGGGAGCAGGGAAAAAGAATTAGGGGCCTTAACAATATTGACACGAACCCCCTTCGATTAAAATATACTCCATTGTCTTAATTGATTTGATCAAATTGGATTTTGTTTATTTTTCACGTTTTTAAATTTTATCTATTCATTTTTATTGAACATATTTTAAAAATTCTACGGAGGGATAAAATTTATTACTCTTTATTAAACCGTATCTTTGTTATCATTCATTTTCCCATTATCCTATTACTTCTCTTTCGAATTTCATATTTTCATACTAAATACATTCCACGCGTGAGGGCAAAGTAAGATTGTCCTGTGCAATACTATACGACCATGTCCAACACCGATCTACCTTCGCATAAAAAAGGAAAATAATTTTATGATAACGCCAAAATTGACAACGCAAACAATCAAAATTACGCATTCAAACGAGAGAGCAAAAAAAATTGTAGAAATTCAACTCGAACTCAATAACTAACACATTTTCATACATCTAATGACAACAATTCATACAATGATTAGGAGCAACATAATGTTAGAGTAGGAGAATAAAAAGGAGGGAAGAAGACCAAGGGAATGTGTTTAATTTTGGAAGGGCTTAAGGAAATTGGCTCATAAAACTTTCAAAAGGATTGGAGAAGTTGGAATTAAACTGTTTAAAAATTACTCAAAAACTTTGCTATAAAATAACGACAAAGCGCCCGACAAGATTTACCCAGTACGGACTATTAGACCATACTTGTATTATCATATTTGTATTATTCTTCCTAATTTAATTAAGGTCGTTTGGGTTGAGCAAAAAGATTTTCGATTATAAAATGATTTTATTTGAAAATGTTTTTCCAAAATAATTTTCATGGAAACAATTGTCATCGTCCGGTTGGTGTAAAAAAATGACGAAATAATAAAAAAAAAAAATGAAAAGGATGCAAAGGATGTGATGAGGAAGGGTGTGAAGATGATAGATAGGACAGGAAAATAATTTTCCTTTTATTTGGAAAAAAAATATTTTTCATCGTTGTAAGGAATCTTACACCCATGAAAATAATTTTACTTTCCTATGTATACCACCAATGTGAAATTAGAAATGAAGGAAATATTTTTCATGAAAAATGTTTACACTCTACAAACGAACAAAGCCTAATTGCTTAATTTTTTAATTAACTAATTAATTCATGAAATGCGATGTCATTATAATATTCGAATTTGCTAACAAACACCCCAAAATGTTAGATATACCCAAAATATTTTGACAAAATCTTGAATGCATCTGGTGTACATTAAGTTACTATGCATCAAAAGGTCATTGTCCAATATACTCCATCTATAACACAATTCATGCAACGATTTAACATAAAGTAGAGAGAAAAAATGTCTAATCGTTGCGAGAATTGTGTTACGTTACGGAGTTACTATATGTCATTTAAAGATGATTATACAAAAATAAAGAGTCACCTAGTTTGCAAAGTCTCTGCCCCTCCTCTGCATCTTAGAAGTATCACATCCAATACGTGAATTCAAGACAAACGCTAGCCTGATGAGTCAAAAAAGTGTTACAATTATACAAATATACAATATAAGGTAAATATATAGATTAAAGGGTTATGATATATACAGTCCTTATGACTGTATATAAAAAGTCAAAAAGGAAGGTTTTCAAAAAAATAAACATTTATGACATTAAATTCTGTGCAATTTTAACATAAATTTATAAATACTTATCATTTTAAGCAAGAATTTAATACTTATATGCAGCCCTAAGGGCATCCACAAGAGTTCAAACCTCTAAGAGGTTTGAACTCTTGCCACATCAACAATATACAAACCCCTCTCCAACACCACATCAACAATATACAAACCCCTCTCCAACAATAGTTCAAATCTTTTAAAGGTTTGTTGGTGGGACCCAATAATTTATTTTCCTTTTTATTTCCTAACTTTTACCTAACTTTATTTTATTTCCCTTTTTATTTTACACTCTATACCCCACCTAAAATTTCACCTCACCAATACAAACCCCTATCAACATTTTAAACCCCTCTCAACTTTCAAACCCCTAAAATATTCCCAACAATAAGAGGTTTGTTTTTCAAACCTTCCACATCACCTACAAACCCCTTATTGTGAATGCCCTAAGAGCAACATATAGCATTTTCCTAGATTTAAATTATTACAAGATTAATAAATGTCACTATGTCAATGTAAAATGTACTTGTCTATATACTTAGTGCAATATAATATTATAGCACATAGGGTGCATCCAATAATCTTCAATATTTTTTTTAATAAAATGATATAAATCTTGCTTGGAATGTATGACAAAATTACGAGCTTGGTTGTAATTGAATATTTAGATTAATTTAAGTTGTCTTATCTAATGATAGGACGCTTTTTTTCTACCTATAAATATACTTTCTCCGTTTCAAATTACTCATCACTTTCTATTTAAGTATATTTCAAATTATTGATAGTTGTTACACTTCATTTTGAGTAAAACACTCTCTCTATCTCTCTCATCCAACAGGGTCCCTTTATTTCTTTTTCTCTATCTCTTTTTTTCCAAAAATTAGTCTAGAAAGAGTCCGTATTTTTAGAATGTAGCGAATATTCTGAAACAGAAGAAGTACAAGAATATACTTGGTAGTTTATTTTATGATATTTTTATACGATAAATGTAGTCACAGAAGAGGCAAAGGTGGCACGAGATTTAGAGAATTGTTTGTTTGTTTGTTTGTTGTTTTTGCAATTAAATAAATGATTTAGATGACCAAATTATACATCAAAGGAATATATGTCGTGTTGGTGCAACCAAGCGATAACTATAATACGAGGAGAATAATTTTATTATTGTTTAATTATTTTTGCTAGATACTTATTTATATTTGTGTTGTTGATCATTTTTTTTGGTGCTAACAGGGTCACAGCAGAATGAGAATCATCCGAGAATTCTTGAATCGGAAGGAAAGGTTTTAACACTTGAACTACCTCTCACTCTCGCTTGTTGATCATTTTGATTACTATTGTATATGTAACCTACAAAGAAGCTTAGAGGTGTTTGGTTAGGTTGCTCTCTTCTTCGATTCTAGAACACGTGTTGATTCCATGTATTGAATTCCATTTTACATAATTATTAGGGTTAATTAACAAGTTTACATCATAGTGCAATTGCACCAAGTTAATTCGATTCATCAGATGTTAGGTGTGCAATGTGAGTATGGTCCCATTACACAATCGAAACAATTAAATCGAACGGTACAAAAAACGAATGAAATGAAAATACATACGAGAGAAGGAAATTAGGTTAGAAACTCACTAAATAAAGTTAAAGTAAACTGCCTTATCATCTATTACCTCTAGTTTATATAATCTAGTGATCAAAGATCTTTGCGACGGTACTAAAAATTCAAGTATTATTAAAATGACAGAAGAATACAATTGAGAGAAGCAAGAGAAGTATAAAAAACACATAGGGTAAATGATGTTTATCACTAGAATTTCGATCTATATATATCTAAAGTATTTTGATTTAAAGATTTAGCTAGAATTTTTAAAATTGTTGGAACTCTTTTGATATGTGATTTTAGTGTTTCCACATATATTGCCTATATGTTTATCATAATACGATAAAACATTGTAAATTACACCTTAAATCACTCAAAATTGTTTTAACGTCCTCTTTTTATTTATTTTAAATACCACCTATAAGAGTGAAAATCATTCAAAATCACACATTTAGCCCAATTTTCATTAATTAGGATGAAAAGTGAAGAAAGTACATTAAAGAACGAGGATAAATTTCAAAGTAGCTTTTAAATAGTCGAAAAAATGATCGAATTTTATGATAAAGAGTGGATTCTAATGTTTTTAATTTTTAAGGCGTTATTTCAAATAAGAAAAAAAAGTGATAAAATCAAATTTAAATGATTTAAGAGAGTGCGTGGTTATTTACAATTTACATCCTTAAAAACTATCTGTTGTATGTGATACTTTAGAGCACTTTTTTAAAACTTAAGCATAGGGTTTATACATTTTAAATAAAAAATAAAATAAAATTGGAATGAAATACAAAGTATAGATTCTTACAAGAAATTGATCAAATTAAAGTAGAGCTAATGAAAGAAGACAAATTTAGTCCTCTTTTTAGATCAAGAAGTACTAATTAATAATTTACCGATTGCCAAATGTTAACTGAGAAATTTGTATGGTATCAGTTAAAAACAAAGAATGTAGTGTGCCTCTTGGAATTTGTATCATTCTCTTTTGTCTTCTCAAAACCTAAGATTATATACTTACATACGACGTAGAATAATGAATAATGATACAAGATGACTATTTTGACTACCTTGATAAGTGAACAAAACATAGGTAAATGTTGTTTTGGATTGAACTAAACTAATTGAGTCGAGTCGTTATACACATTAAAATAATGAAATGTAGTGTAAAATTATAATTGTAACAAACTACGAATTGCTAAACTGAACAAATTTTGAACCAAATTAAAGGAAAATGTGACGATCATAAAATCATATTGTGAGAATAAGTTCAAAATAACAAGATTTTTAACTCAAATAGCTCACTATTTCACTGATATAATTAGGGAGTATTTAAAATTATGATAATACGCTTATACGACTAATACGAGTTTCAATCTCGTGGCTTCACCAACATTTTATTGGTTAGCTTCACCTTCACCAACAATGTACTTGAGGCTCGATTTCCAGCCTTGAGGCTCGATGTTTGGTGTAGTATAGCTCGGTGTATGTAGTGGTAAGGAGAGAACGAACATTTCAAGATTTTCAACCTTGAAGCTCAATGTTTAATCCCCATTATAGACAGTGATGATAACAATTTCTCTTATCCGTCCAATCTCATTTTAATAACCTTTAATTAGGTAATGCTTTGTATAGAGGTAATAATTAAGTGATAATAAAATTTAAAATAAGAAAAAAAAAAGTAAGTTAGAATAATCAATAATGATAAAGGAGTAATGACWTTTTTTGTGATAAGAATAGAGAGAGATGGAGTAATTATTACCCAAAACGAGGGTAACTATTATCCATCATACACTGTCAATTTTGTCTTTTACTATCCTTTATTCTCTTAATACATACCCCAATCCCAAGCACGCCAATTTTTTAAAGAAAAACATTATTGCTATTGAACAAAAAATAATTTGCCTACATAAATTTTTTGAAATTAAGTTAATATTGATAAATTACACAGTACTATAATTAATGACGTATTTTTTGTTGATATATTAATTAAAAAATACATTATTATATTAGTAATGATAACGTGTACATGTTTTTTGTTCATTTAACATTTAGAGACCGAAATCATATAATTATTAGTTTAAATCAAATAAACACGAATTTTCCTTACATGTTATATTACAATTACGGTAACAACAATAATCATCAAAATCTCATGCTGTAATTCAATGCATGATGTAACATTTTATTTTTTAATATCAACATCTCGAATCAATTTCGAGGCTGGGATCTATATGTGGTCAGTTTGAATCACCATGGATGAGGATCATTGAGAGCTTATCAAGCTAGCTAGAGTAACAATCAATGACTATACATAAGTCTATACATATACATCCAACTCTACTTTTTCCTTTTAAAAATCTCTCTTTTATTTATTTATTTATTTATTTATTTATTTATTTATTTATTTATTTATTTATTTATTTATTTATTTATTTATTTATTTATTTATTTTCTCCTCCTTTTTGATACAATTTGATGAAAAAAATTACCTCCTTTTCTACCCCACTTTGAGATAAAGCAAAAGCCTAAAAGAGATTGGGAAAAAAAAATATATATATTTTTTAAAAAATAAAATAGAAAAGAAAAGAAAATAGAAAAAAAAAGGTTAGCAAATATAAAAAGAAAGACAAGTAGATGAAAAAAGAAAAGAGATTGAAACTCCATGATTCAAAAAAAAACATGCCTTGGGCTTTGTTCCCTCTCTAAATCATACTAAGTAGCTACTACATATACTACTTGTAATTAAGCTAATCCTCTTGAAAAGTTCCCACAAAAGCCCTCTCTTGGACCTTCATATAGTACAAGAGAGCAAATTAATCAAAAAAAAAAAAAAAAACCTTCTTCAATTATTGTTTGATTAAGAAGGTGATTAGCAATAATTAAGCAAGGAATTGAGGATAAATATGAATAGGGGTGTCTTGCAAAACTCTCCGGTGCAACAAATGATGGCGGCCGGCAACCCGAGTTGGTGGAGCATGAACAACTTGATGAGGCCACCACCTATGATACCATCACCACCTTCTTCTTCTTCAACTACCAATTTCTTGGCTCCACTTCCTAATATTAATAACAATACTAATGATAGTTGTACTAATAATAATGTTTTTCATGCTCATCATCAATATAATAATATGAATATGAGCACACCGGCTTCATCTTCTTCTTGGCTCAATAATGATCATTCTAGCGACTACCACCAAGAGCATCATCATCATCAACAACAACTTCCCGAGTCTTGGAGCCAACTCCTCTTGTACTTCCTTCGCCCTTTTTTAAATCTTTACCAATCTATCTGTCTATTTATCTATCTATTTGTCGGGTTTTTTTAAGTTGTTAACATTAGCAYATATATACATGCGCGTGCACATACATATAATTAAAACACAGTCAAATTCTACACATGTACCCTCTTAATAATTTGCTATGCATGTATATAAATTATAGTTTAGTTCCTTAGGTTTAATTTTTTTCTTTCCTAATTTCTAAATAGGAAGTTAGGGTAATTAAGGTTATAATTAATTTCACATATCTATTCGTTGTCACTACGAATAGTAAGAGATCCGATCTCAGATGATGWCGATAATGAATTGTATATTTTAATCTTATTATATATATTTGTATTATGTAGGGGTGGAGTGATTATTGGAGAAGAAGGGAAAAAAATGGGGAGTACAAATTGGGAAGAACAACAACTAGCACTTCAACAACAACAACAAGCTCATCATATTGTAGATGTGAAGCAAGAAAGCTCAGTAAATAGCTACAACAGTAAACAACAATACAACAACAATGTTTTTAGTAACACTCATGATCAAGAATTTCAGCTTGCAGCAGCAGCAGCAGAAATTGGTTCATCTTCAACTCATAATATTCCAGTTTCTTCTCCTCAATCTTGTGTCACCTCGTTTAGCACAGCTAGTAGCAACAACAACAACAACAACATAACAACTTGTTGGATTTCTCTCTTCTATTTCTAGTGACAACTTCACCCAGGCACCCTCCACCGGCCCCGGACCGCTCTTCCGAGGTAACACACTTTATCAACCCTTATGGTCCACTAAATCACCGAATCCCTTTGTCTAATTTAATTTCTATACTATTTTCATTGATATAATTATTATTAAGGATTTATTTTATAAAGTATTATTGCTCTTCTTTATTGATTGATGTGATGGAAATTAAATAAATTAATAAAATACATAAATTGGAATATTCTCAAAGTTCAATATGTAAATGATGAGATTTTTTTACAACTAATTAATTAAAATTAAAGATATGTAATTAGAGTGTATTGTGTTTATAGTGTAACAGCACAGGACAGGTGGGGTAGCAAAGAAAGCAAAGGTTCAACATCTTCAACTCAATCTACTACTACATGCTTTCAAGTATAAATCTAATTCACCACAAAAATAATTAAATTAAATTAGCAAATAATATGATTATTATTTTTTCTTTTTTTTTTTAACTCTCAATTTTCATTTCTCATCTCCAAATCTTTCTGCTCCAAAAGCACAAGTATAAAGCAAAAACACATGGGAAATACATACCTACTTTGTGTAACATTTTTTGTTCTTTCTCTTAGAGCATCTCCAATCCTGGGCATCTACCCTCCCCAAATCATTCTCTCTCCTTGGTTGGGCAAGCCCAAGGTTGGAGTTGGTTGCCCAAATATTGGGTGCCCCACTTCACAGCACCCTCCCAAATAAAAGAGCAATAAAATATGACATGTGTACTAATGGCAATGGCTTTTTGTGGGTGGGGTATTAAAAAAGTGTGTGTGAGAAATTATTGGGTAAGCCTAGGGATGGAGCGGGGTATAAATGAATTGGGAGTTGTGGAATAAAGTTAGTGGAAAATGATGTGGATGAAAGAGAAATGAGGTGGAAGAAGGAGAAGAGGAGAGAGAAGTTTGGCTTGCCCAGGAATGGAGATGGTCTTATGTCTATTTCTTTTAAAATTATTATTCTTTTTTAAAAATTAAATTAAAATTAAATTTTCCTTAAATCTATCTAACCTCTTCCATTCCCTCTATTCTCATCCTAGATGAAGCTGAAGGTATGACATGCAGTTTAAAATATTGGAATACAATATATACTCATTTTGTCGTTTATATTTGGACGTTCGATAAGCTAGCTAAAAAGGATGTACGAGATAAGTGGAAAAAATACTCACTAATTGATGTGTGATTTACATGTATTGAAAATTTTTGAATTTTTTAAAATGTATTTAATACTAAACTAATGTATTGAACACTCGGTAACAAAATGAATGTATAAATATGATACTTTTTAGCCATTTTTTTTAATGTATGATAATTATTGTATTATTTTGTATTTTTTATTAATTTAAATATACTTTGTATGACTTCCACTAAAAAAAAGTACTATAATTTATACTATTATGAAGATTTCATTTCTAACCTTTTTTGTGTTTATTGTGTAATGAACCAATTTGAAAATCAGGTGAGAAAGGAAAATTAGGAGATAGGATAACTGCCCTTCATCAGCTTGTCTCACCTTTTGGAAAGGTAAGCCATGATTGCACATCACCAATTTAGTCAAGTTTAATTAGTAATATAATTAAGCACTATCATTATTATTTTGCTTTGGTTTAGCAACTTAATTAAGCTAACTAACAATCATGAACATGCATCCTTTCTCTTTTAGGCATCAAATTAAACATAATTCATTTATACATTTATAAAACCATTTTTCTTCTTCATTAAATTAATCAATATTGTAGACTTATCTTCTTTTTTTTAATCATGTTTTATTGTTAGAAATAAAAATAATGTTACATGAAAATAAAGTGATATAATAAAGGTTCGTATAACTAATTTTTTTTGGTTACTCTTTCTACAGACTGACACAGCATCTGTGTTGTTAGAAGCCATTGGCTACATTAGATTCCTTCAGAGTCAAATTGAGGTAAGGATTCAAGCAAATCATACATTAACAATTATATTTACTTGTAWTAATTTWATTAATTAAAATAAATACTCAGAATTGAAGTTACATTTCTCAAAACATTCTTTTGGTTCTAAAATAATGCCCTTCTCGAAATCTGCATGCAGGCCCTTAGCCTTCCATACCTAAACAATGGAGCAGGAAACAAGATGCAGCAACCTCACCCTGTAAGTATTTAATTATTTAAACAATTGTACCACTSTCTTCGTTTTTTATTAGATGTTCTATACCAATTTGACACGGTGTTTAAGAGTTGATTGAGTTAGATAGAGTAGATGAGTAATTTAAGTAAAATAGTAAATGTGTGAATGAAAATATTTTGGGAAAAAAATAATTTTTGGTGAATAGATTAGGTAAAGTAAAGTAAAGAAAGTTGACTTTAGAAAGTCTAATTCATTAATATTAGACTACTCCACTACTCCGTAAATAAAATACTCCGTAGTTTAAAATTTAAAAAATTATTTTTAAATTGGTTTGAAATAATTAATTAAAAATATCCCAAAATGAAAAGTGAGACAATTAAAAAAAAACTACCAGAAAATTTTTTAATAACTTCTTTTTTTGATTTCTTTTTAAGGTCATTTCAAATTGAAATGATAACATCCACTTAAAAAATACTTTATTTTAATTTCATACATTCATGTGTTTATAACTTTATTTTTTCATAACATTCATGTGTGCATGTTCGTTCATTTGCTACATTTTTTTTTATTTAAATAAAAAGCGCTGTGGTATGAGTAATTCGAATATTCCTTTTTTTCGTGTAAAAAGAGAATGTGAAAAATTACTGATCAGTGACCTCCTTTCTCTTCAAGGAATTGTCTAGCTGTACAACAAAAAAGACATAAACATAAAGAATCAGCTCTTCTACACATTAATCAGCTTTTTTAAGAAGGGTCAAATACATTTTATTACAACACAAAAAAAGACCCTTAAATTAATTACTTTGTCATTATTCCTCAATAATCACAACTTTATTTGCTAAAGTCTTTCATAATTCAGGAAACTGCATATTTGATCTTTACAAATCCAATTCTTTTATTTCCTTCTTCCTAATGCATATACTTGGTTTTAAAGAATAACTAATAAAGTATGTAAGAACTAACCAAAAATACAAGTATATTTTAAAAAAGGTAGCAACTTATTTATGAATATCAATGAATTTTTGAAACCTAAAGTTTGGTTATACATGCAAATAAACATGCCTTAAAAGAGGGGTCATGGATCCCAATAAGCTTTGTTCTTTCTTTTTTTTTTTTTTACTGACCAGGTCTTCAGGAATATGCACTTCCTCTCCCCATGATTCTACAAAGGAGTTTATCACACCATTGAAAATCATTTTTTTATTTTTTGGAAAACATTGAGAATGACATTTGATTTGATTATATTATATATGTTTCTTATATTCAATTTAGTTTTACTTATCGGAAATTATATAACTTATTTTAGCTAGTCCACATATGAAATTTATACATACACAAAAAACATAATCTTCGTGTTATTTCTTTTTTAATTTAGGGTGTCATTAAATTACGAGATATAAGTTCTAAAATTAAGTTAGTTGACATTCATAATATACGCATGCATAGAATCAAAACTTGAGTAAATAATTCTCCTTTCA
>SNQN01000742.1:26974-41478 GCA_008642245.1 Bassia scoparia
AAAAAAAAAAAAGAACAAAGCTTTATTGGATCCATGACCCCTCTTTTTAAGGGCATGTTTAATTTGCATGTATACCAAACTTTAGGTTTTCAAAAATTCATTGATATTCAAAATAAAGTTGCTACCTTTTTTAAAATATACTTGTATTTTTTTGGTTAGTTCTTACATACTTTTGATTAGTTATTCTTTTAAGAAACAAGTACTATGCTACTTTAATGGAAGAAGGAAAATAAAAGAATTGGATTTGTAAAGATCAAAATATTGCAGCTTTCCTGATATTATGAAAGACTTTAGCAAATAAAGTTGTGATTATTGAGGAATAATGATCAAATTAATTAATTTAAGGGTCTTTTTTTGTGTTGTATTAAAAAATGTATTTGACCCTTCTTAAAAAGCTGATTAATGTGTAGAAGATGCTGATTCTTTATGTTTATGTCTTTTGTTGTTACAGCTAGACAATTCCTTGAAGAGAAAAGGAGGTCCTGATCAGGTAATTTTTTCACATTCTCTTTTTACACGTAAATAAAAGGAATATTCGAATTACTCACAGCGCTTTTTATTTAAATAAAAAAAAATGTAGCAAATGAACGAACATGCACACATGAATGTTATGAAATTAAAATAAAGTTATAAACACATGAATGTTATGAAATTAAAATAAAGTTATTTTTTAAGTGGATGTTATCATTTCAATTTGAAATGACCTTAAAAAAGAACATACAAAAAAGAAGTTATTAAGAAAATTATTCTGGTGAGTGATAACAGTATAAATGAAAATGTAAATCTTTATAATRATTTTCATACTTGCTAATGCATAATTTAGAAGTATTTTTAGTTACGTTTTGTTAATGCATAATTTATATTCGTCTAATCAACAATTGTTAAATATAGGATTCGTGCGAAGAGCTAAAGGATTTAAGGAGTAGAGGGTTATGCTTAGTTCCATTGTCATGCACATTGCAAGTGGGGAGTGACAACGGAGCTGATTATTGGGCTCCGGCACTCGGGGGCGGTTTCCGGTAGGCGTACAAGTTTAGGGATATCCGGTGCTTCCACGGCGCATTGAAGCTTCAATTGAAAAGATATATCATCATTAGCAGTCAATCTGCCCAAGAAGAAAAAACAAGGTTGATTGCTCCTGATGCTATGTACTTGTTTCTCTTTGATCGCATTCAAYTGTGCTGTAAATTAAATTTTAGATTTATGCTTTCGAATTAGAGTTTTTAATCTAGTTATTGACAATAAGATACTTTGTTGATCAAGATTACCTAATTCATGCTAGTAATTTAAATTATCGTATGGAAATTGCACCGTGCGTCTACGTGTGCTTTCATGTCTGGTCCTTTTTTTTTTAACTTGCATCATTAAAAATTGTTCATTTGTAATAATTTGTTCATTGAAGTGGTTTAAGGCTTAAAGCTCTTTAACCAATATTTATAGTTGGCTGACGAACGTTGGGGTGTTTTTGTGGAATATGAAATGGAAAAAATTCTACTGTGAAGAATGCTACCCATTGAAGTACAATGCAAATTCCTATGAGAGATTAGTCCTCTCTTCAAATGCAGTGAAAACTTGTGGAGTATTAATATAAAAAAATTTACTCAATAGAGAAAAAAAACCTAAATGTACAATTAAGTACAACCAATTATGCCATGCACGTACTTAAATACGTGCATATCTAGTAAAATTAGTACTAGTAATTTGATGTTTAGCTTGCTCATTTGTTTGGATTTTCCATTTTTGACCGTGCATAGCATAATGAAGGGAAAACAACTAAGCTCATATGTAGTACGTGAGATCATGATTTGTTATTGACTCTAACCAAGAAAATTTGTAAAGTCATCCCAAAAACAGAAATTTTGATGCATTAAATATACAATAATATTATGTACACTAAACATAAAATGGCTTTTTTACATTGATATAAGTGACATTTATAGTACTGTAACAATTTAATCTATAAGATGATCTTTACTGTAAAATTGTAACAATTTTTTGACTGTATAGCGACTCTTTATTTATATTAAGGGTTGTCACATTCAAATGACATTAATAACTTTTTAGTACAAGAATACTCATTGTATATCAATATATTTAAGATTTTGTCTTCCAAAAAAATGGTTCCAAAGCTAGAATTTTTTCTTGGTCACAATCACAATGATTTTTCCCCCTTTCACTCTATTTCTCCCGTCCAATAAATGTCTAGAAGGCATGCAACAAAAAAAAAAACATTACACTAAAACTGAACAAATGTAATGTTTTTCACTGGCCAATAAGATAGGCAAAAGTGGCTAATTGTCCTCTTAACTTTCATTGATTTGAAATAAACCCCATTAGCTCTTTTATGTGATAATTATCGCCTCAATTTTTTGATATGATAAGAGAGGCAGAGAGTCACGAGGATGGAAGATGAAATATATGTATATATCTCATATTTTTCTAGGAACGAGAGGAAAACTTAGCAACTTGAGTTATCCTCCACACTCACCTAACTCATAAGAGAGCCACCAGAATATGAATGAGAATCGATCTCATATTTCTAAGAACCAAGAATTTTTAATAATTTGAACTATCCCTCACTCTCATTAATTCGGTCAACTTTGATTGAATATGAAATCAAGTCCCAAATTAATTTTTCGACAACAATTCACCTGTTTTTGCCTACATGTTGTATGAAGTTAGTTATAACGTTGGCCAAGTGTTGTGTATAAATATAGCATTTGCGCAACCCGTTTCGTCATATTGGCTGACTAATATTAGGGCCCAATAAACGTCTTACTTGACATTATGGGCTGGGCTCTTCATCACCACCACCATCCTCCTCTATATTTGATTTGAATCGCAAATTCTACTATTATGGTCCCGGGACCATGGTTCTCATCATGGTCCCGGGCAAATGTTCATTTCTGAAACTAGAAATGTTCATTTCAAATGTAAATGTTTATATCTGAAAATGACAGTTGTATTTCGGAAATGAACATTCTTATTTTCAAAAAATGAACATATTCGGAAATGAACATTTGCCCGGGACCATGATGAGAAACATGATCCCGGGACCATAATAATTAATAAACCTATTAGATTTGAATATCGATCCTCGGGTCATTCCGTTTTGTTATTCACTGTAAAAAAATATTAAATTTGTCTTGAACCAAACGAACTCTAAGATAGAAGATGAGATCATTTCAAACTTTCAAACAAGGGGTTTATTGTTTTTTAATAGAAGTTATTGTTCATAGAGTGCTGACCATAACATGCTACTTTACCCTCCAAATTTCAGAGTATATATTCAAACCTTGCTAATCACTTATTATCTTTCAACTGGTAACCTACTTATAATCTTAGCTAAATTAGTTATGGTGTAAACTTGTGAGTTGCGACCTAAAAGACGAGACACGGTAACTTTACATTGCAATGAATTAATTTACAGGCAATACCAACGTTTTTACCTATATAAAAATTTTTGATGCTTAACTAATGCCTAGGAGCGTTTGTTAGCAATATCGAATTTACATGTTCTAAATTTTTGGGAGAGGTAGGTAACTTTGTAGTAGCATACTTCAACATTTTCTCAGTACTTGCAAAAGTTGAAGGTATCATGCAACTTTGAATCGAGTAGTACTGTAGTATGTTTGTGCCAATCCATCTAATACTATTTTGTTGGGTATCATCTGAAGGTTAGATAGTGAGAAGCTACAATATTTATGATGTACACGAGATTTGATATCAAATTTATAAAAGTATCGTCTATCAAGGCTTTTTTCACTTGCTAAATTAATTCTCATCCACGAGATAATTTAAAACATCTTTGTTGCCCCCGATACCTTCACCTTCAGATGGGAAAAATAAAAAAACAGAATTTTGGAAACAACCTATCAAAGATTCAGAAAGTGGTGAAGGTTATGGAAGTGAAAAAAAAAACTTGATCATCTGAAAATCAAAACATCATTCTGGTGTTTTCGAGAACTCACAACGAAAAACGAAAGCCTGAGAACGAGATAGATGATCACAATGAAGTTGCTACAAAGGAGTGGCATAAAGAATTTTTTTTTTTATTGAATGATTACAATAAAAATTAATGGGGGTGAACCACATAAAATGCAAACAAACAGCAAAACCAATTAAAAAAAAAATTTCCTATGTACACTGGATTTGGAAACCTTGCCAAAAATCACTCTTACAAAATGCAATTATACAATAGAGAAAAGATGAAATTGAATTAAATTACAACTTCTGCGAAAAATCTACCTCCTCGAAGAACTATTTGACTCACATTACTATCTCCGGCTTCAAGATGCTAGTTTTGATCTCCTTGTGGGGCAGAACAACCCCGCCATTACTGTAGATCTCATCACATACATGAACATCCTCCCCAAGAACAGTCATGTTCTCTACCCGGGCCCACTGCCCAACAGTCGAGTGCCATCCAATGATGCTGCTGGAAATGCAAGCATGTTTCTTTACTCGAACCCCTCGCATAATTGTGCAGCGGGAAAGCCTAACACCAGCCTCTATCACACAGCCTGGACCAATGGCTACGTCTGGCCCAATAAGACATCCTTCTCCAATCTTCGCGCTCTCATCAACCAAAACATTTCCAATYATATGGGAGCCACCGGCAAGTTTTGGTGATGAACTCTTCCTCAACGAGTCAAGGTAGAGTCTCAAGCCAGTGATGTAATCTCGTGGTTGCCCAATGTCCATCCAAAATCCTGGTAGAACCATAGCATATAGCTTCTGCTCAGAAGCAATTTTCGGGAAGACTTCTTTTTCAATAGAGGTGGGTCGCAGTTCAATTTTATCAATAACAGATGGGTTTAACAAGTAAATCCCAGCATTAATCTTGTTACCCACAAAAATTTTGGGCTTTTCCACAAATCTCTCTACCTTCCCAGTTGATTCCTCCATTACAACGACTCCATATTTCGATGGTTCGTCCACCTGTAATAAGACCAGAACATCAAAGAATTAACTTTACAAAGCAATGGTGGGGTGACCAATTGACCATTATACCGAATGACAGAGCATGGAATTTGATTCAAGTACCTTCGTAACCATGATTGAAGCTTCTCCTCCATGACTTTTGTGGAACTCWATCATTTGTTTTAGAGGGTACTCACTGATAACATCACTGTTCAGAACAAAAAATGGTTCACCCGATTTATCAACCAGTTTGTCCCTAGCCAATGCCAAAGGGCCAGCAGTACCCAAAGGTTCAGTCTCTTGGGAACAGGTAATTGTGATCCCAAGCTTAGCCTCGAAATCCTTCAAGAAGTTCAACATTACCTGTCGAATATATATTTTTGTAAGCAAATGTCTTAGAAATTCACTTTCACATGCAGCAAAGTTCATTGCACAGGAAATTCACCTCTGGTTGATAATTGATAGCCAACACCACTTCAGTAACTCCAACAGCCTTCAGAGCTTCAATCTGAACATAATGACAGGAATTATATATTTGTATATAAAAACATGCTTTCACTACTTAAATACTTCTAGTTACAAAGAGCTCAAATAACCCCACATCATRAATCATGGAATTAGGGTCTTCAACTCTGACATAATAATAGTCTGAAAATCAGGACATAACACAAGGATCACACACTAACATTTTCTTCGATTTGRCACAWATGATAACACAAGTTCAGGAAAAAAGCAAGCCAAAATCACAAACCTGATGCAGGATCATGGGTTTGTTAGCGAAGTCGACAAGAGGCTTAGGAAAACTGAGTGTCAATGGCCTCAGCCTTGTTCCAAAACCTCCAACAAGGATCAAGGCCTTCATCTTAAATCTTTAAGTAGCTTTTCTAGTTGTTGATTCGAACTAGAACCTAAAAAATCCTTGACCAAAACAACACCATATTCCATTAATAAACATGTGAAAGCATGCTTGATAACAACATAAGCAATTACAATCCCAAATAAAACTAATAGATTAAAGTTGATTCAAACTCGAACCTAAACGATCWTTGKCCAAAACAACACCACATTCCATTATTAAACAACTGAGAGCATGCATGATAACAACATAACCACTTACAAGTTTACAATCCCAAATATGGAATGAACTTCCAAACAACTAGCTRCATTCAAAGTTAAATKCAAGTAAACAACTACATTATTAGAGAAGAATGATCACTTGCCACACTTTGACGAGACAACTACATTGGCCAATTTCAAGCTGAAAGATTAGATTTTTATAACAACCCATAACATTAAACACATCAACTAACTTAAATCACACAACTTCAAACATAAATAACTGATAAAAACAGAAAGAAGAGGAATTCAATTTATCACAACCCACTTCAAATTAAAGTATCAAAACAAATCACAAATCCCAGCATTGCACCAGCTAAATTCAGAGATCTAAACCAGTGTTTTAAAATAATGAATTGAATTCAAGATAAAAACTCAGAGATCCAGCATGAATTAAAGATTGAAAAACAATAAAATTGATGACGAAATGAAAAGGGATGAAATCGAAATACCTGAGACTCTGAGAGTAGGAATTGGAAAACGGAGAATTCCCGAGTCTCRTTCTTCCTGAAAAGGGGAGGGAGCAGTGTCGGTCGAAGAATTGTGTTAATGGTTGACGAGTGGTGAGAGATGACAATTATTGTATTTTGAAAAACTGTATTTATATATTTATCATAATTCACAAATTTGTTAATCTCTCACTCTCCCTCTATTTCACCTTTAATTCCCTAACAAGTTACGCCATGTTTGTCATGTTTCTTTCGACTTGATTTCATGATACTTCAATTTAATTTCAATTCACTTACTTAATCTAATTTTATTCAATTATCCGTAAAATGTTTTTGTTTCATTTCATTTTTTCGGTTCAATTTAGGTTCATTTCAATTCCGAGAGATAAAACCTAGTCTGTTATGTTAGTGTAAGTAAAATTTGCGAGAGTGAAGGATAGCGATTAAACTTAAGTTACTCTGTAATAAAAATAAAGTGAATAGAACATTCTTGTATAGTATTTTACACCAATATTTATCAAAATTGAAGTTTCCTAATATACAAGCAAACCAACGATATACTTCCTCCGTTTTTTTAGATGACCCACTTTGGATTTTGTAGTTTTTGTGTGAAATATTAGTGTAAGTGATTAGGTGAGTAGATTGGTAATTTAATAAAGTATGTGGGACCCTAGATAAGAGTAGGAGAGAAATTGATTGTGGACCCCAAAAAAGTAGAAAGTAAGTTGGATTATATGATAATTTATTGTGGTCCCCGTGTCTTGAAGGGAAAAAAATTAAAGTGGGACAACTATTTCCAAATTTCTCAAAATGGAAACTGGATCATCTAATAAAAAACGGAGGAAGTATATAATATATTCATGTACATACATAATTATATACAAATATAAGCATATGCTAGTTTTTATATGCACGCGATGTGTGTTTAGATCCTCTTATCYTCAACTAAAATTTTCTAAACTGAACTTATTAGTACCGAACWYAATTTATTTACCGAATCGAATTTATTTTTACTGAARTGGACTTGATTTTAGTGAAACRTTAACAKATTTSTTAAGGATCGAACTTATTTTTACCGAACTGAACTGAATTGAACTTATTTTTACTGAAACTTATTGAAATAAGTTGAGTAGAACATGYCCTTAGTCATATGAAAATCGTATTTCACTAACAATAATCATTTACAGAGTAACATGCATCAAATAAAATTATTTATGTCAAATTAAGTTGTATTCAGTTCGTTTGAATTTTTATTTTGATCTGAATTGATATAATCTAAATTTTTATAAATGATCTGAACTTATTATAGTTATACATTATTCATGAGGCCAATCCATTCTTCATCTTCTTTTTCTTCTCCTTGGAACACATGCTTGCCAATGAGGCATTATATGTTTGGGCCAACGAATTTAGCTTGTTAAGCAGAAGTATTTGGGTAGGGCCCACTTCACAAATGGGACTACATTATGGGATTGGCTCGTGACTTACACAGTATATGGCCTTCATGCTTCTAGTCACCAACTCACCATCACCATTCACCACCATCACTACCACCACCCCCCTGGCCCTCTAGTTCTTCAACATGCCCGTTGTCATGGTCATCCTCATCTTCACCTTCACCGCCGCTAGGACTGAGCAGAGTATGGTCTAAATCATACCTAACTATAAAGTGGACTGTTATGTGATGGTTTGGTTTAATTTACGATTTAATTTATTGTTTGGACTAGCTAGAACTTCTGTTCTAAAATTTCAGGGCTCATGGCAAGAATTTTGTGTCAAAATGGGGGTCAAGATTCAGAATTCAACGCACCATTTTTCATCTCTATAAAACTACTTTTGTATAAACTAAATTACATTCGAATTCGAATAAATTTATTATTAACATCCCATTTGAAGGGGGAAATACTTCATTTATATATTCACCGAGGCTACCTATAAAGTATTGTGATTAGTAGTGGGTAATTCAACTACCGGGTAAATGTAACAATATTTATTCGTAAATAAAAGTGGTAGGAAGTGGTGATAGTGGTACCCACCAAACCCAATTATCAATATTTCATTGTTCTTACAAGCGGTGGCTAATTTAATTTGGGTAGATATAGTCATGTCCGTTTGAAAGAGGGTTTAGGTGGAATTGATTTACTCATTGGCAACATTGTATTCATGGACCCCTAAAAAAACAAAACATTGTATTCATGGATTTGTAATGTCTCATTGGCATCATGCTTTAGGTGGATTGACAGTGGCATAATTTATACATGTTAAATTGTTGATGTTCTCACGCTGCGTTTGATTAGAAGTAAAACATTTTTTTTTTATAATACATCAATATACTTAATCCGTTTCGAATTACTAATTAAGCTTATTATCTAAAAATGTTTCGATTTAATAACTACACTTTTTTTTATAAAACAATCTCTTTTTTCACATAGACTTCTTATTTTCTTCTTTGTATCTCTTTCTTCTTCAAAATTTGTTTAGAAGTCTGACAATCCGCTCAAAATACGAATCCACTTAGAATCCGAGTGTAGCCACCAAATCGAAATTACAAGTTTAGTAATCAACAATAGTGTAGGGCATTCTCCAATTCCAAAGGAAACTTGAAATTGAAATAGGAATAGAAAGTTAAGTGACAGTTGGATTCCAACGGTGAGGGGTAAGATTGAGAACAATGTGCCGTTGTAGGAAGTGGGGCCCACCTTGTACACATAGCCAATTAGCCACCCACCCCAATACATTATTCATCCATTAATTAACTCACTTTCTTCAACCTCCTTTCAAATAAATATATTTCTGTTGGATTTTGAAATTTATTGAGAGGGATGAAAAGTGTGTTGCAGTGAACCAAGAACAAGCTATTAAGACCCCCCCTTTGACTGCTTGCATTGCACATTTGCACCACACTCTCCTCTCCTTTTAATCTAATCTTTCCATTTCAATACAAAACACACTCTCAAAAGAGGGTTTTCTGTCTTTCTCACCCATTATAACAGCTCTTTTCTTCCTTTTCACTCTTTTCAAACAAGAAAGTATTTAATATCAAAACCCTTTTCTTTAATTTGCCATTTCTGATGCTTCTTTAGTACTCAAACTATTGGGGTTTTCTCATATATATACACATTGCTACTGTTGAATAAACTCTCCTCTATTGTATACCCTCTTAATTGCTCTCTTTTGTGAAAATGAGTGCTTCAAAGTTCATTAAATGTGTCACTGTTGGTGATGGAGCTGTTGGAAAGACTTGTATGCTCATTTGTTACACCAGTAACAAGTTTCCTACTGTAAGTTTTTCTCATTTTTGACATCAAAGATCCTAACTTTCCTTGCTTTTTCACTGTTTCTGCTTCAATTTGAGCTATTTTCTCATCTGGGTCTTTTCTTCAACATTGCTTCCTTTATATTTTCCAATTTCTCAAACACCCATTTGCCAAAGATGCAAGCTTTACTGTATTCTGATTATTTATGTCAACCTTAAGGGTTTCATCTTGCAATGTCAGTTGCTAACTATCATTAGAATAGTTAATTATATTTGACATTATTGAGTCATAATAGCTTAGATTAGTTAGATATGTTTAGCTTTAAAGCTACTTCTATTCTGCATATTCACTCACTTTGTGCCTTTTTGGGGTGGCAGGATTACATACCAACAGTATTTGACAATTTCAGTGCTAATGTCTCTGTTGATGGAAGCATTGTTAACTTAGGACTGTGGGATACTGCTGGTATTATGTCTTTCTCATTGCAACAAGTTTTTAATTTTTAAATCTTTTTTTGTTCTGGGTTTGTTTTGTTTACTGATTCTGATTGCAAAATTTTGGCTATTTGATTGAAACATCAGAGTCAAGAGGTATTTAAGCAGGTTAAGGCCATTGAGTTACAGGGGAGCAGACATATTTGGTGCTGGCCTTTCTTGATCAGCAGAGCAAGTTATGAAAATATCCTTAAGAAGGTATTGATTTCTGGTAGGAATTTTGTTTTCTGGAAATGCTGATTTTATGTTTGTTTCTGTTCTGTTTGCTATATTACATTAGTTAACTTATCATCATGTTTAGCTTGAGTTGTGCCAATGTGCTTACTTGCCTTAAAGTTGGAATAGTTCCGCCCAGCATTTCTTGAAGTTAAAGAACCTATATCTTGATTGTGGATACTTTTAAGATGTTTTAAAAAGAAGGCTTCTGATTAGTTAATTATCAGTATGACACTAATAACCTCTTATTGATGAAGTCCATTGTTTTTGAATTCTTTCATGGATGCCCGAACTTCGTCGATTTGCACCCAGTGTTCCAATAGTACTTTGTTGGAAACAAAACTAGGTAAGTGGATCATGGTTATATCTGCAAACTTTCATATACGTAGATATAAAGTAATTCATCCTTCTGTCAAAAATCTTGTGGTAGTAGCCAGTAGGAGACTGAAGTGTTGTTGATGTTTTGGATTGCTATCTCAGATTAGGGAAGAAACGCAGGTTATGCTGATCCTACTGAACAAATATCATAACTCCAGCTCAGGTATGTATTCATCAGTTTGTCACCGCTTTTTCTGGGGGTAACTAACAGCATAAATGAAATATTAAGTAGCTAATACAGTGAATTTTTTCAGGGATGAAGAATTGAGGAAGCAGATTGGTGCTGCAGCTTATATAGAATTGCAGTTCAAAAAACTCAGCAGGTAGATAAGATTGACACCTATTCGGTGCACTTATGTAACTTGCTTAAAGCATAACGAAATCAATTTGAGACTAACCAAGAGAATTTTGTTCGCTGATTAGAATGTCAAAGCCGTGTTTGATACTGCTATCAAAGTTGTTCTACAACCTCAATGAGGAGAAACTTCCGAGGAAGAGAAAAAATGCAGAAAGTCATGGCCTTGTTCATTTTGTGTAGAGTAAAATTGTGCAATTTAGTTTGCTATTGCTTATGATGCTTTTGATTCTGATCGCAAGTTTTGTCATGTCTATATCTTAATTGCAAGTGTTTCAAAGAGAAGGAAACTGGTTGGTAATAGTTGTATGGAGTAATATCTTTGTGCTTCTGAGTAGCAACATGACAAGAAATGCATTCGGATCAACAATAGGCTTGTTAAGGCTTAGTTGCTCAGCTGTTGTTTTCTTCAATATACTGCATATTTTGGAAAAGTAAGTTTCAATTCATCAAAGAGAAGTTTTAAAAAATAAGTAATACGATGTACTTCGTACAATTTCAGTCAATGAAAATCATTTAATTTCGATAAAACTCATGTGAGGACCTTAGAGAACAAGGCCTTGGATGAAGTTAAGATGTGCGGCAAATATAGTTGAGATGCCAAATTTGCAGTCAAAGAGTTAGCTGGAAAGAGTTATGTTAGCAATTTAGTATCCATGAAATACATTATGGTCATCTGTGAGTCAAAGCAACCATAAATAGGATCACTAAAGTTATCATATTAACCATTCATTTTGTTACCAAAATGCAGGGGCATTATGTGTGGAGGTTGCGCTGCCTAGTTGGCGTGTTTGGACTAGGAAGAGGAYTAGTCTACTTTTTTGGACAACCATTAAAATTGAAGCATGGAGATTGATTTCCCGGACTAAGGCAACTATGGATCAGTGGTGTGCACTATATTATGGTTTGAGTTTGCGCTATCTGATGTACGTATGTATCTCTTCTATATTGCGGAAGTATTAGTTAACTGCAAAACTATTTTGAGGGAATCCTTCATTCTCTCTTAGCTTTCCGTCTTTTAAAACTGATTTATTAGCTTCAGTTGTTATGTAAGAGCAACTTAGCGCATTTTGTTAACAAGATTTAGGGAACTTAAATTCCCTCACTCGTAGGAGTTCACATCTGTATTTCATGAAGCTTATAATATTAGCATTCGTTTATTGATTGTTCATGTTTCACCTCTTCATTCATGCTCTCCTAAATCTCTATAACTCTGTTGCTTCATAGGATTCGGATTATTGATATGAGACGACGAGAGTGATTTGAAATATCAAATCGAGCAAAGCCATTATTCTTGTAAGCATTGTAGATTTGTAGGGCAGGGAAACAGATTGATTAGTACTATTAGTCTTCAATAATGAAGTTTTTTTTGAACTTATGCTGTTGTTTTTTCGGGTTAGTGTGGCCTTGTGGGGGAGCATGTTAGAGGCAGGCTAGCAAAAACAAATTAAACAGCATTCCTTGATAAAGTTGGTACATACAACACATTGTCGTCTTACTTACTGTCCCCCTTTATCCTTTTCATTTCACTAAACATGCTTAAATTGAGCGATAGAACCCCATCTTTGAGACGGGGTTATCACGAACATGTGTTTGTACGGCATCGCTTGATAAAGTTGGCACATACAACACATGCCGAATTACTGCCCCCCTTTTTTCCTTTTCATTTCACCAAACCCGTGCAGATTGAACTATTAAACCCATCTTTAAGACGGGGTTATCATGAACACGTGTTGGGTGGGGCAAATTGTGTGAGGTTTGACCTTTGGTAATGAGGTATGTCCTTACAATAATCAATACATAGGTGCCAATCAATGCCATCTACAATGGAGACAAATACTATGTGATCTCCCAAGCTGCACTGCATCTGCATGTAGTGGATTAATTTAGGTCATACTGWACTATACAATTAACAATTACTATGTTACTGTAACATACTTAACTGCATTAGAGATTTTAGGGCATGCTGTATTATTTTAGTATGAAAGTCCACCACATATCAAAGCTGCAATTTGCACCCTCTGGGAAATGCTGCCCAACAGGTTAAGCATTCAATGAATGCCAAATGGTAGCTCATATCTGCTGCAGACCTGCAGTGAATGTGATGGAGTGGGATGCATATTTCTAACTAGCATTTTCTGCTCAACCTCACATGCTAAGTTGCTAACTGTTAAGAGTAGGAGTAGTAGTAGGAAAAATAGTGCAGTGCTTTCAAGAAAGTGAGATATCATATTCATTAGACTGTACTGTACTATGAAATCTAAAACAAAGAAAAATAATGGTCTGTCTTTAATGCTAAATAAATTACATTAGGTGATACTGTAGATCTTGTGGTGGTGAAACAGTGAAAGTATTGGTTAGGGAGGTGTATAGGGTGTATTTAGAAATCAAAGGTCCTAATTGACTGTTACAGATTTACAGTTAAYAGTATTGGCTTATTGGAATTTATTTAGCACCCGAATAAGATCGTGTTGTTTCTTGTACCCAAGCAAAAGTTCATGCTATTAGGACCAATTTTCATCCCAAACAATGTTTTCGAAAGAAATTTATTTTAGGAGAAGTTGAAAATAATAATCCCTACTTTTGGTTGTATACTCATAATAATTCCTGCTCAAGATAATATCAAAATAATCTCAATTTGATACCCCATATTCTTTCAACCAGCCTTTTAACATGTTACTTGTTCAATGGGTTAAGTTTATCCATAACTCCCTCTCTTTCTCCTCCTCCTCCCTCTCAACAGCCACCACTCATTATCAACCACCACCGCCAACACCAACAATCAACCACCACCAGCGACAACACTCCGCAGCCCGACACCACCAGGAACCACCGCACCACGACCACCCATGAAACACTCACGACTTACGAAACACCCACCCACGAAATCACCCCCAATAACACAAACACCACCGTCGAAATCAACTCACGACCCACTACTCACTCTGGTTTGTGTGACTTTTTTTCGAATTTGTGTGATCGAAGCTGTGAAGCCCCATCTAATTTGTGCGAATTGTTGCGTTTTTGTGCGAATTTATTCGAATTTGTGTGATCTTGTTTGATGGTTCGTTTGCTTCGATCGAAATCTCAATTTTGTTGGATTGAAATTGATCGTGGCYGTGGCCGCGATTTGGTKGTGGGGTTGGCGGTGGTTGGGGTGGCGGTTGATTTGTGTGGGTAGTGCAGGTGGAGGGTGGGGCTATGTTAAGGGTGGAGGGTGGGTTATTAGTTAAAGTGTTAAAGGGTGGAGGGTGGGTTATTAGTTAAATTAATGATTAATTTTAGTTAATTAATCTAGTCAAATGTAATTAAGCTA
>SNQN01000742.1:45592-104765 GCA_008642245.1 Bassia scoparia
AAAAAAAATACCCAAAAGCAAAGGCAGTGATACCTGTAAAAGAATAATTTCAGGGCTCAAATTCTTGCATCCCACAAACGCAGTGACGACAAAGGTAGTGACGTGAAAATAGCATCAAAATACACATACTAAGTACTTGTATTTACCCATMGTGATGGTAGGAACTAGGAAGTGAGTAGAGTTGATAGTGTAATGGATGAATATGTTTATAGTCTTCACATTGGTGACACTTTATTCGCCTCAAATCCGATCTATTTTCATCTAGTCATAAGGATTTACTRCGTAAATAAACTTAAAAATTGTGACATAYCTTTTGGACGAAATAATCCARGTGGGAAATTCGTAGCTATAATTGGATTTTTTATTTTGAAAATATAAACAAGAGGGGAAAATTAAATTKAAGAAATAATATTTTTTAGAAAACATTAAATTAAATTAAAGCAATAGCCTTTCTCCTTGTTTTCACTCTCTAAAAAAGAAACACCTCAAATTGTTGATTTGATTTTGATTTGTTGTAATTTCTCATAATAACCTCTCGCATTTTTCTCCAATCATTTCCAAAACCCCCCAAAAAAACCCAATTTTAATTTCAGAAAAATGGAATCATCAACATCATCAAAAAGCTGGAGCATTTATGGCAGAAAAGAAATCACAACAAAGTACGACATTCAAGAAAGAATTGGCTCAGGCGCATACTCCGACGTTTATCGCGCACATCGAAGATCAGACGGTTGTACAGTCGCTCTGAAAGAGATCCATGATTATCAGAGCTCATTTCGCGAGATTGAGGCGCTTCAAACGCTGCAAAATTGCCCCAATATCGTGGTTTTGCACGAGTATTTTTGGAGGGAAGATGAAGATGCTGTGCTTGTTCTGGAGTATTTGAAGACTGATTTGGCTTCTTTGATTAGCAGTGCTAAGAAGAATAAGAATGATGGTGGGATTTTTGTTGGGGAGATTAAGAGATGGATGGTCCAGATTTTGCATGGGGTTGATGCTTGTCATCGCAATTCTATTGTTCATCGTGATTTGAAGCCTTCTAATTTGTTGATTTCTGATAATGGGGTTCTTAAAATTGCTGATTTTGGTCAGGTAATTTTTTGGTTATTATTTGATTAATTCAAGAAATTAATGAAGGTTATATTAGATTGCATTATTTGGTTATTTCTATTTGATTATTGATTAATTGGGTCATTTGGGAAATTYTACAATTAACGAGCTTTTTATTGAATTTTCGATAGCCTAATGTTTGATCAGATTTTCATTGTGATGGGTTTTTATAATTTGCATTTATTTTGCTTGATGGTAGAAATGAAAGAATGTTTCTTTGGGTTGCATTATGTGAGTGATTCTAGATTGTGATTAGTTAGATTGCATTGCTTAGATGATTTGTCATTTGGGTGTTTTGGGTCATAATTATTTTTGAACTGATTTTGAAGGTTTGAATTTCTTATTTATGTGAAAGAATAAGTTGAAAAGGTTAGTTAGAATGTTGAATAGCATTTTGTGGGCATTTATAGTTTTGATTAGTGATGTGTATCTAAAATTGGTTTTATAATGCTTGTGGAGTTGAGGATGTTTGTATGAGTTTGGTTTGGTCTTATTTCTTTTCAAGACATTGAAAGTGGGGCATTCCTTAATGTATATTTCAAAAGAGATTATAACTTTGAGCTAGCTTTTGCCTCATTTATGGTTTTGATGAAATTAGGTTTTGGTTGGGTATTTTCTGTTTGTTCTTTTCTTGATGTTTAAGCGTATTTGTGCTTTGTTCAGCTGATGTAGAAATGTGTGCGCTGAAGTATGCTGATGTTCGGCAGAAGCAAGTCTTTAAAACTTTTGTATATCTCATTCAGTAATATTGGATGTATTCTTTTTAGACCGTTATCCATAGTATTTTATATTCTGTTGTAAACTATCATAATTTTGTTTGTTGTAATATTACCAAAGAGCTATTATTGTTTCTTGATTCTGTTAGTATGTGAAGCTTTTTCGATTGATCTATATTAATGCATAATAGTATAGTAGAGATGATAAGTGGGTTTGGTGCGACTTGCGAAATTGTGCTTTTTGATTGCTGAGGTGAGAAAGTGTTTTGAGATGTGAGATGTTGGCACTAGAATAAATGTAATTATTTCATATTTCTTTCTTTCTTATTTTTTTTCGGAAAGATGGGGGTTTCATGTTTGTGCTTGTTACTTTGAAGTGTTTTTGTATGCATATTTATTGGCTTTTGATATTTAATAGATTATTTATTGTTTTGCCCCTGTGGATTGTATCAAATTGGCCTGTTGTCGTAGGAGTTTTAAGTTTCTGGTTGATTGCATTAGATTTTATGGTAGTTTGGTAAATTCCGGAAACTGCTCATTTATCTGACTGTCTTTTACTTGCTAATACTCTAATTGTGTTTCTGGTATCATGATTGAGTGTGAATTGCATTTGTGTTGAATGTTGTCTTTAGGCAGAATCTCCTCGCAGGTTTGTTGGCGACGCCTATCGATTTAGCTTATAGAGATGAATACGAGGACCTGAGTTTGTCGCTTGTCTACGATAGTTCAGCGCTCTGATCCACAAAGTTGCCTGATGTTATCAAGAAAATTAAATGAAGTTGGTTGTGTGTGAGTCAAGTTGCGAGGTCATGCAGCGAGAGAAGAGTTGTTTAGGATTTGGTGGAGCAGAAGGACGAAAGCCTGCTGCTACATGAGACACAGATAGGATCAAAATGCGAATGGAGATACTTCTGTTGCACTTGCACTTCCAGTGAATGTGGAAAGATGATATCTCAAAGGGTTATACCTTTATGAGCCCGAGATGGAGTGGTGACCATATGGTCCGTCTACTGTCGTTGTGTTGGGAACGGTGGTTCAGAGCCTCCCGAATTGGCTTTTGGTTCAGCAAACTATGGTGTACGAGGTTTGACTCTGTAGAGGGTGCACTTTGCCGAGTCCTTTGCTGTAGAGCCCTCTTGTCCTGGGACGTCTGATAGATCAGACTCCTTCTCGGAAGATTTTTAAAACGTGTTGGGGGAATTTTTTGATCAGAGGAGACTTTCCAGGTTGTTCAATGCTCCTGATTAAACTGATTTGTGTTCAGTGACTATAGAAAACTGGTGGGTGGAAGGTGTTTGCAACGTTTCGTGATGAATATTGATAATTCGAGCTTCTGTGCTTGATCCTGCAATACAGAGACTGAGCCATGGGCTGTTATTTTGACAAGTATCTACGGATGGAGCTTTGCCAGTTCAATTTCTGAGTTGAAGTTGTTGACTAAATGTGACCAGATGAGGGATTTCTGTAATAATTGGTATGATTAAGGAAACTGGCTTCGATTACGATTTTGATGAATTTGGTGGTGTAAATGTTATGAAGATGAACGGGTTTTCCGTTGCTTCGATGAATTGTGGGCGGATCGTAAGACATGAACCATTTCTTACAGTACTGCTTTCAGTTTTGAATTCATGAGCGGCAACTGTATAATTTTTCGTGGATTTAATTTGATATGGAGGCATTACTAGGCTGCAGTCATAGGCTTAGACTACCCTGTGATGCTGGTTTTGACGAATGCATTGTTTTTCTTTTTCGATAAAAAATGTACTTGAGATGATGCAAATGGGAAAAAGAAGTAAGCTTGGATTTATCGCAACAAATTCACGAACAGGCGCTAAATTTATGTATCGCAATAGCAGTAGTCATTAAAACAAAGAAGAAAAAAATGGTTATTATTAACTGTAATGGAGTAATTCGATCAGTTATCATGAATAGATACAACTATTGATAAAATCTTACATAGAAGTGGACATAGACACCGTTTGTTTAATACTGATAAATTCATGTGGTTTGTCAATTATAACAAGAATAGGAAATATCGACATTACACTTAACTGTGAATCATAGCTCATAGCATATACAGTTTGCGTACAACTATATACGTAGAGCTAGACTTAAGATTCAAGTTCTCGTATGATAGTATAGAATCAGCTCTTGAACAGCTGCACCTCTTTCTTTTCCCTTCATATCAATCCTTTCTACAATATTTGGTTTGGCATACACTTATCTTCGGTATGTTAATGGTGTCAAATTTACTGCAATTGTTTTACCTGAATAGATAGGCATGCATGTTAATAACCACGTCAATTACATTTCCATAATTTTTATATCAAGCATCGATGTGTGTTGTAACCTGAGTCTATACAACATAATTATTAGGAAACAGAACACCTTTACTATTCATAGGAGAAGAGCAATCTCGATTTCTGCGAGGTCTTCCTTTTGTATCTATCACATTCTCTTGAAAAGCAGTAAAAAACATAAGTGTGAAGATTGTATGAGGAGCTGTGGCCAGTTTTTCAATTAAACGCAAGAACAACAGCACAAGAAGTAAAGACCTGCAGGAACGGCAAAAGTAACAGTGTCAATCATTGAGTTTCAGTGACACACAGTTCATACTTCCTGGTATCTTCTGAAACTGGCTATAGCCAGGTAAAAGAATAAGTAAACATTATCAAGTATACATCACATTTGGAGTTCATACTTGCAAAACTTATGCTTTACAGGTCTTAAATGGGCACAAGCAAAGATATACATCTTGATATCATAATGCCATAAAAAGCTCTTTCCTATGAGGGTAGAGAAGGAGGAAGCCGAGGAGGGGGATTGTTATAGTTTGAATGGCACCAAGGACAATATGCTGATACATTTAATTTTGTTCGACCATTAACAAAATTATAATGCTTTTCACATTAAATAAGATCGCCAATAATCCAAAGCGAGCCTTTAATAAATTATGAAGTATAATGAGTAAAAATAGACAAATTCTGAAGGTAAGACGTGGATCAATCCTGCAGAGTACATACAATTAAATCGGGTAGTAAAACCAGATCCAAAACTCCTAGATTAATCAACCTTCTTGTTAGCAAAGCTCACAGTAGAACCCTTCAACTCCACCCCCAATAGGACACTGAAATATGAAATGAGTAARATAGTACCAAACAAGATCCAATAGCCCAAACACTTTACTCTTCATTTGGATATGCCACATGTGAAGGGAACGGGAGGGAAGGAAAGGTAATTCTAGGTTTTCAGATAACAATTGAGTTGGCTAAGGAAAGGGAATATAAAGGGAAAAAATTTGCAAAATAATAAAGAAAAAGTAATGGGAATACCAGGAATCAGGAACCAATGTTTTTATGTCAAGTATATGATGATATATGTAATTGACACAAGGGAGCTATAGTACTTATAGTTCTCTTGTGATCATATCAGTAAGTGACAACCTATTAGTAAGCCTATTGACAATGCTATTGAATATTGAGTTCATAAATCATAAGTTTTTGTTTCAAGGAATCAAGGGTAACTCAGGAAATTAATTCACTTGAATTTTGTCCATAATAAGGGTACTTTGAGCAGTGTGTCAAACCTAAGGAGTATATGAGGAATTCCCAAGACGAGAGGGGTATTAAAAGAATTACATCAAACCTGAGGGGTTAGGAAACTTCCCTTTTATTTTCAGATAAATCTTTGAGCTAACATATAAGATAGTATACGTACTCTTTAATTTTCAWCTACCAAGAGTATGCAATGTGTACTCAAGCATTTCACCTCATGTGAAATGACTGCAAATTCTTAACAAGGCACGACATCATAATATTCCTTCAGTATCCTCCCYATGTAGGAGAGATTTTAACGTTCCTTCCATATCCTCCCATTAGAAGAAATAACTACAATCTTCTGATCTGTTTACTTGGCCCAAGTGTTTTACAAAAGTCCTGCTGAAAAWATYGGAACAAAGACCTTCAGGAAACCTTCAGTTTCTTTTATCCTAGCACCTAACCTTGTTATTTTATTTACTTCCCTCTAACTTCCTCWCCTACCCTTCCCTCTTCTGCGTAGCCAAATTCTTATCCAAGTAATGGAAAAGGAATATCTAATTTCTCCCCTCCAATCTCTGCTATTTTAACACCAATACTAATTTTGTTTCTTCCCTCCCTCCCAGTCATTTACTCTTTCCTTCCAAAGAGCAGCAAGGATAAATGTTAAAGTAAATAATGGGTGCAATACATTACTAATAAAGAAACAAGGATTCCAGAATCATACCAATGGATTGACATACAGAAAGCAATTGCTTTTGCTCGAATCCGGCTTGGAAAAATTTCAGGGAGGAGCAGGCCAGGAACAGGACCAGCGCCAATCGCAAATGTCAAAACATATCTGCAAAGTTAAGCAAAGTTAGGTGTCTTATCTTGAACCAAAACAAAATATTATATTTTAAGTTATGGCATGTATTTTAAGTCCAAAGGTAAATCTTTTCACCATTGTGTGACTGCAAACTAACCCTGTCCTTGCTGATATAGTGACAAACTGACAATGGTGCAAACATAATGATAACCATAATCTATATTTCCTAACACAGAACAGGTACTCAGATGCAGTGAACAATTAATAAGAAAGGTAGATGACGAGTATATCCCTCTTTTGTATCAGTTCCAGTTTTCTCCTTTGAAGAAAAGGAAATAGAAAACAGATGAGATACAATTACAAAGCAAACACAAGTAGACACATGAAATCTCAGGTCAAATCTCATATGAAATAACAATTGTAAATTCAATGGCAATGTAAGTGAATAATGTTTGTGATAAAAAATTACAGTACAGTATTTAGGCTCCCAAAATTAAAGGGTTGGTTAAGAAAATATTGAAGGAATTTGTCAAGATTTTCATCAATGCATGCTCTGTCACCAGGTATAATGCCTTCAAGTTTGATATTTTACCAGCACAGAAGCCTAAACTCCAGCCATTCTTCTGATGTGTGACGGCCACCATTAAATTTAACATTCCATTGTGATGATAGTATGGCAGGAAGCTAATAGTAACATGCAACTATATATGCAGTAGTTACAAAATTTTAAGCAGTAGAGAATCAAGATGGTGATATATACTCACAGTAGAATGCCACCAACTGATAAGTAAAATGCTACTGCCTTGGCATGTAAGAACTTGCGCCAGCAACTTGCAGACCCATTGATAAAGCCTGTACATGTGACATACGTTTTGAAACACGAAACATGTATCAGGATATGATGTAGAAAAAGGCTTATAGAGAGTTCTGTAGAGCCGAGAATAGGAAAATACGACCAGTTACAAAATAAAATGCTAAAAAAATTACCATGCCCAAGAAACTCCAAAAGAGCAGCAGTTTCCTCCCAACTTATCCATCAGTGTCAACGCAATAATGGAACCTGAAGAAAGCGAAACTTCAGTGAGAGACCAATAAAACAATGAATACATAAACATGAAAGGTAGCTCCCAATGAATATCACCTGCTATATTGGAGATTCCTATAAGCACATTTGTCAGGTTTGATGGTACTCAACACTTTTGAATACAGTTGAAGAGAAATAAAAACAGCGTTTATTCCAGATAACTGCTGCAAAGCATACAGGGTGAACCAATAAAAACAACTGCAAAAGAGAAAAGTGAACAAGAGCATAATTGGAGGATTGCAAATTTAATTTGAAACAACCTCTAAAAGAAAAGATGATCTAAAGTGGTACTGGACCTACCTCTTGAATGTCGACCAAAGAGTACTCCAAAAGCTTTACATCTTCAGTGTCTCCTCTATCAGATTTTTCCAACTCCGCCATAGCAGAATGCACATGTGGTCCTCCCAGGAGTTTCTCAAATTTGCCTCAGCCTCTAAGATTCTTCTTGCTAAATCAAATGTAAGAAAAACTGTTAGCATTTGTTCAAGTTTTCCGGCAAGAGAGAACACAATTTAGCTATTCACAAATGAGACTTTCCAAACAATCAAATTAGTTGTGACATGCAGTAATATACCTAGTTCATGTTAAGGCGGTATAAATTAAGTACGGAGTATAACAAATAAAAAAGGAAGGAAAAGGAAAGGCATAGAGAGAATGAAAAATCAATAAATTCTAATTATCTAATGTAAAAAGTGAGTCACATGAACATCAAAAAAGAGAATGAAATGCAGATAAAATACGAGTATGATTTATACTATTTGTCCAACATAAAGTTCCTTATAATCTGTTCATCTCGAGATCATAGACCAACATTAACAGGGATCATTGACAAGGCATTTGAGTTAAAACTTTACTATTGCCTCTCCATATAATATCAACGACAAACCAGGTAATACCGTAATACTGAAATGACAACAAAAGGCAGTATCACATAAGACAGTTTAAAGGACAGTCCACATTTTAAAATTTAATTTTGGTTGAGCAGCTGATTTTTAGGCCTAAAGAAAAACGAATGCTCTATACTCTAAGTCTCTAGTAGCACCATAATGATGAGCAACACAAGAAATACAAATTGGCTGAACTCAACAGACACATTATCCAGATGCTTCATCACTGAGCATTTAAATCTGGCTCGTCTATGTACAGAATAAGCATAGTATAAAAAAAAAGTAAAATGCACTTAATGATCAATACTCTGAGGTAAATAGATAGAGCAAACCTTGTGAAGCCAGATTGGACTCTCCGCACAGAGTATCATACCAAGACCTAGGTAGCAGCCGGGATTGTGGACAACCAAAAAACACATCCGCCACCTATTATAAAGGTAGACACACAAAAATCCACTTCAGCAATGTACAATATCAAGGACAGTTACTTGGGAGGTGGAATGAGCATAAAGTTTCTTACCATCCCATAACATCTTTTGAAGGAATTCCGACAACAAGTGCTGACATGAGACCAAGGCACGTTGCAATCTGTATAAGGCTTCCATAGGTACCTCTTACAAAAGCTGGTGAAATCTATATTACAATACAAAAGAAGAAGATCCTTTCATCACTCAAGAAAATACAATCAAGTGAGCAAGATAGCATAGACCTACAGATCAAAGTGCATACCTCTGCTACATATAGAGAAGCAACTGACGGACCCAAACCTATTCCTGTCCCAACTAACAGCCTTCCCAATAGCATGCCCTGTAATGTTTTCGACATTGCACTGAAAATAATTTGACTAGTCAGCTCACCYGGTCTAATTCGTCCTCTCTTAAAAGTCAGACAGAAAAATTACTAGCTTGTCAACACTAAAAACACTAATAGCTTGTTTCACATGAAGCCATAAATGGGAAGTATGGACATGCTTCGTCTTTCATGTTAATTCATCGCCAACAGTAATCAAGGGATTTTTTTGTGTATTCTATTACTACTTATTATTGGATGAGAAATCAGACATAATTATGCTGAAATGAATTGATATTTGACCATTCACATCTAACTATGGGAATTTTTTATTTTACATAGATTGTCTTATACTTATGCATTTCTAAAAGCAATCAATATTAATCAATTATATATTGACGAATGTTAAATTAGTATTTATTACTCCTCAGACATATGACTATGTTGTAAAAATGTAAGAAAAACAAAAATTAGCTATCTAAAACGAAAATGCTTTTGAACATTTACAATCAACAACAATTCCATATAACAATACAAACAAGCTCATTGTCCCCTTTGTTTAACTAGAAAGCCTTGTGCAAACAAGCTGCAGCAATATAACTTTAAGGATGTTGCAATAGACACCAACTTCAATATTGAAAAACAGCTACCTAGTACTTTCAATCTTAAGACGAGCAATAGAGACATTTTAAAATGCACCTCATGGACTAGCGAAGAAAAAGCAATTAAAATTATCATTAATAGCACTTSCTAATTGGAATGAAATTGCAAATTAGAGACTACGTTCTTACACTCGAGATGATTTTAAAGCAGAGGAGACAAAAATAGTTTACCTTACAACACCACCTAATACCATCGGAATAGCAGATAGCTGAAAAGCTCTACGGCGTCCAAGCCCATCAGAAATAGAGCCACTAAAAGCACATCCAACAAAGGCACCCCCAAGGCATATACTTACCACAAGACCTTAAAGTTTATGCAATTAAAGTTTAGAAACAGAGTAACAAGTAACAACCAAAGAAAATCTAAAGTCCAATTTTATGCGTATCAGTGTATCACCTTCTGCCATCGTGTTGCCTTTAAAACCAAGGTCCCGGGAGATACTTTCAAGTGGTTCATTAACAACACTGTAACACCGACAAAAGTTCATCACAGGTTATAAACTTCCATGAATTTAAACATGTAGATAATAACACAAAGATCTAAGAGTTACAAACAAACCCAAGATGATAGCCAAACAAGAATGAAGTCAAAGTCGCCACAAGAACATGTGGCAACGATCGCTTCCATGAAGGATTCCCGCTTGCTTGCCAATTATCGTTTTGCAAGAAACCTAAAAAAGAACCAGAATTTAGCTAAAACCATCAAATATTACTCCAAAGTCCAAGCACACATTACTATGAAAACATTCAATTACTCCACTGTCAAATGCAAATCAGAACCAGCTATACTTGATGCACTTATGAGCAATCCAAAAAAATAAACAACAATCAAGATAGTTTCGATAATATGATTGCCGTAGCAAACCGAACAAGTAATGCAATCAACTGCACCTAAGAGCCAACCGAAAAATAATCGCAACTCGAGAAAAAAAAATTATATCCAGTAACTAATTTACCTAAAACAAGCTAACGTAACATTTGTAAGAGCTACTAAAATCATCTTAGATTCATATTTCATTCTTCCAAACATAGTGACGCAGGTATAGATCACATAAATCACAGGATATCAGTTGAATAATTCATAKATTGTGTATAATAATTTCAATCAGAATTTCGTCCTATAATTCACACAAAACAAAATTAAAGAGAATAAATCAAGCAGAAAACTTCTTTCCAAAAAAAATTAAAGCAGAAAAGTAATARTATGAGCATAAAATGATTCGAAGATACCTGAATTATCTTCAACGTCCATTGTTTCGGAATAATCTCTTGAATTCATGCGTTTATACGTCGGAAAGTTCATACCAGCTTTCAAATCAACGCTTCCGCGACAACTTAACCAAATAAAAAGTATCACGCTGCATAAACAGACAAAAAAAGCGAAAAGCCAATCACAATCATTTCAATTTTCGACACTTGAGATCATAAACCTCCAAATTTTCCACACTTTTTTTCCAGATATTTCCTCTTTCCACCGACAACAATTACCGCATAACAGTACAACACCGAAGTGAAGAATCACGCGACAACGAGAATTCCTTTAATTTTAATTTAGTTAAACAAATCAKAGGAATTATAGCGTCATGAATTATGATCGAGTAACATGAAATCAATTTGAAGTCAGTTTGCTTTGATTACCTTGAAATTATCAGAAAAATATTGAAGATGATAAAGAGATGATATCAAAAAWTCAAATTTTCGGTAATCAGTTGGATAATAATAACTAAACGTGGGAGTGAAGAACAGGAGAAGGGAAGATACGCGAAGTTGCTGCCGGGTAAAATCGCAAAAGGTAGGAGAGAGAATATGTTATTCTTTATTTGGGAATATTTGGTGTTTGATGGTTGTTTTAATCYAAGTGGTTAGCTTATTATTTACTCATTCTTGGAATTGGATTCAAATTAAGTTTGGCAAAGCCATATATCTTCCACGTTGCCTTTTGTTGTGTGTGGAGGGATCTACATTGCTCGACATAGAATATCGTGTGGGTGTGATTTGTGTGTGATTTTCTCCTAAGCGTTTACGTACTCACTCTTACGATACGTTTGGCACGTAGAAATGAGAATTTGATGAATATAAGATTGGAGTGGGGATAGAAATTAGAATGTGAGAAATTCGTAAAATAATCTACTTCGTGCATCCCTTGTTTTAAATGTCACCTGGAATAAAATTGAAAGTTTTGAAATGTAATGTTTGTTATGTGGGACTAAAGTATGGATTAAAATGAAAAAGTACCGATTTACCTTTTATAAGTGGGGTATGGTATGATATTAATTAATAGGTAGTGACATTTTAATTTTTTTCATCAAGATAATCACATTCTTGTCATTTTCTTGTGTTAGGATTCTCTAGAATTCTCAAAAAATTCTAGGGYTAAATTTCTCTAAATCTTAGACCATTAAATACAATGGGTGGGACCATGCTAAATAAAAAGAGGGAAAATACACTAAACGTATGGAAATCTACCCCTAGAGTTCTTTGAAAACTCTAGAGGATCCTATCCTCTTTTTCTTTCCCATCCCCTTAGATAATAAAACATGAGGCATGCAAGCTAAATAATTTCATTCTCATTTCCACTCAAAATGATAATTCTCACTTGCCAAACATAGGAATAGCAAGACTTGGGAATAATAATCTCATTCCTTCCCTTATTTCCATGTACCAAACGCCATGTTTGGGTCGTTAATTGGAGACCCGGTGTAAAATGTAAAAATGAGGCCCTTAAATATTGAAATATTCATTTTAAAGTTAGAAATAAACTCAGACCATGTTCTCGTCAACTAAATTTTGTTGAACTGAACTTACTATTACTGAACTAAACTTATTTTTACTAAAACCTTAACAAATTTCTTAAGAATTGAACTTATAATTACTGAAATAAACTTATTATTACTAAATTGAACTAAATTTATTTTTATTGAAACTTACCTAAATAAGTTGACGAGAACAAAACGTTAAAGTTAAATTAAAATATATTTATTAAAAAGTGAAAATGATGATTTAAAAAAAATATGATCAAGAAGAGCATAATCACAAGTTGTTTATTTTTGTTTATATTTCATAGAAGTATGAGAGAAATCCTAACCAATCGATTTATCTCCGTAATTACAATATAAGAAACTATCGTTTGGTTGCAATGGAAATTAACATCGCACAAGAATTTACATTTTATGTGAAATTACTTCTCGTATATAATCTCTAAGAATTTGCTAATTTTTGTTTGTTTGACATATAAGAAATTCTAATGTCTAAAAATTTTGAGTGACCATGGAGTTAGTGATTAAATTCCGATGTTATTAAAGACCTAGTATTTAGGTCTGAACGATATTCCGCTTTTTTTTTAAAGACATAGTTATATATAGATTAAGATAAAACAAAAATAATTTGTATTTTAATTTTCTAAATAAACTACAAATCATATATACGTACTATACTAAATAAGAATATACCCGCATCGAGTCAATCAACGTCTAGGAAGCCTAATGGTGTCCAATAGGACGTGTCTAACGTTTGAAAACTAGTAATGGATAGAAATGTGACAAGATATGAGCGAAAATCACAAAAGGCGCCAAAAATGGCCTAAAATTTGGCTGTCAATGTTATATTCTTTTTATCTGGAATTGTTTGCACTAACTCCGTAATTTACAGAAAAAAATATACGCAAAACCTTACTAAATCTCAGGCTAGAGGTTTGGAGGCTTAGTTTTAAAAAGCGTGAGGCGCTCCGAGGCGCTAAGGGTCCCTAGAGTTGAGGCGGTAGGCGCGAGGCGAAGGCGCTAGCTTTTAGGATATGAGGTGCTTATTTTTGCTAAATTCTTTATAGATCAAAAGTAGAACATATATAGTACTCAAAATAATAAAATAGCAATATTATTGAATTCAAATAGATATAAAGAGACATTGTTAATGCTACGCTACCGCAAAAGACTAAAACATATTAAAAATAAAAGAGAGAAGAAGAAAGCAAACATAAGAAACTTGGTTGATGACTTTGTAGGAGTGTAGAACACTAGAAATCATCATCATCATCACCATCATCATCATCACACTCCTCGTACTCATCCTCGACATAATCTCCATCGTTGTCATTGTCTTCCTAATCAGCAGCAAATTATGACAGTAGCAAGTAGTTGACAGTACTCCAAGCAAGTAGCATTAATCACACAGTAGCAAGTAGCATAATCACAGTTATTACAACTATACAATAGCATACAATTATACAATACAAGTTCGAATATAGCAATAGCATACAGTAAAAGTTGAGTAATATACCAGATTATACAAATAATTTAACACTAAAAACAGCATGACATTATAGTAAATGAGACAGAAAACATGAAAAATATAGTAGTAATTAGTCAGTTAAAGAAATATCAGTAACAAAAACATGGAAAATCAGACAAAAAAAAAAAACCCTAACTGTTAAAAAAACAAGCATATTAAACAAATGCTAGAAGAGTTAAAAAACTAGCCAATTTAAAAAGGAAATTTAAAAACAGGCAGGAAAAATAATTTGACAAAGGAGAAGAAATGATTAAGAGTAAAAAGGAAAAGGAGAAAAGAAAAGAAGAAAAAAAAAAAGTAGAAAAAAAAATCAGAAAAGGAGATTACAAATAAAAATTTTTTTTAAAAAAAGGAGAAATGTACCTTAGCAAGCAGACTGGCCAGTGACCGTGAGGCGGTGGGATGGGGCCGGTGGTTGTTGTCTTGCTGATGAAAGGAGTGAGGGAGTGATGAAGAAAAACTTGATTTGATGATTGATGAAAGGCAGCACGCAGCAGACTAGGGCAAAGCAAAAAAAAAAAAAAACAATACTTTGTATTTTGAAATGTTTAACCGTTGGATTACAACTTTACAAGTTGTATTGCAAGTTGGAGCCAGCTGGCCCAAACTTAAAAGCCCATCAGTGTATTTTTTTTTCATTTAAAAAGTGATTAAAAAGGCAAAAGCAAGTAACAGAGTTTTATAGCAATGAGGCGCCGCTTCACAACGCCTCACGCCTCACGCCTCAGGCGCCCAGGCTCGCGCCTTCTGGGATCGCAACGCTTTGGGTTAATGAGGCGTTTTTCCTATCGCCTCTCTGCGCCTCACGCCTAGGCGCGCCTCAGGCGCGCTTTTTAAAACCAAGTTTGGAGGTGGATCCCAGTTCTTTGACACGGTTGGCGGATTTCGCAAGGGGGAGGTTTATGATCCAAGCAAAGCCGGAGCTTCTCTCTATTACGAGAAAAGCTCGAGCCACGCCGGACCTAGCTACTCTGCGGTTTCCGCTAAACTGGATGAGATGTCTGCACGTTTTGAGGCGTCAGAGCGCGCTCGGGCGAAGTTAGAGCAGAGAGCTCTTGAGAGAGAGCGCTTGTGAGATGAAGAGCAGCGTCGTCAGGCGGAGTACATGGAGCAGATGAGGGCGCATATTGACGCTTTCATGAGGCAGTTTGGCGACCCGTCTTCCTTTCCACGACGCCACGACGACCGCACAGACGGTTCTGGCGCTATCGGAGCATTCGTAGCGTAGTAGAGGTCGTTAGTTTACCATTTCTTGATTGTACGTTTTTATTTGTTACATTTTGATCTTGTGTATATTGCGAATTATTTATATTAAATATACAATTATTTATATATATAATTATATTATTTAATAGTTTTATATTAATATATTATTAATTAATTTAATTTTCTAATTCATTTAATATTTATTGAAAGCAAAAAAAACATATTTACCGACCGAATATGCGGTCGGTAAGGGCAATTTTAAAATAAAAAATAATAATTTGGAGTGAATATCGACCGAAAAATCGGTCGGTAAGAGGCAATTTTTAAATTAAAAAAATAATATGGAGTGAATACCGACCGAATAGTCGGTCGGTATTCACTCCATTGTCCCTCCGTTTTTTGGAGGGAAAAAGTTACTTACCGACCGATTTTTCGGTCGGTAATTTTTGAATTACCGACGATCGTGATTCCGACACCGCTTATCGACCGATTTTTCGGTCGGTAACCTCTGTTATCGACCGAAAATCGGTTGGTATGCGTGGTCGATCGAAGCCAATTTTCTTGTTGTGACTACAACTCGCCACTTGTTGTGATTTCATAAAAAAAATTCAACATATTTTTCTCTGTAAGGTATTAAATATTACAATAATATATTATCCATTATAATATGTCAAATTTTAATTGGAAAAATATTTCGGAGGATTTTTAGTATTTTATGTGATTATTGACATCAAATATTTTATATTTTCTAAGAAACACTATATTTTTTTACATGTTACACTGTAAAAAAATTTAAAAGTCAAATTATATACAGACATTTGAATTCAGATATTTGGGTTTGAAAAAAAACCATTAAAAATTATTTTATTTTTTGTAATTTTTTTTAAAAGAAAGAATAAATATAAAAAAGGAGTATTTTGGATGGAGAGGTTGTGGTGAAGGGTCAGGGTGGTGATGGTAGAGGTGATCATGGGCCGGGCTGGCTGGGTTCGGGCCGGGCTTGACATGTGAAATTAGGCCTTTTAATCGACTCGGGCTTGGAATCGGGCCTAGTATTGTTACCCAAAGCCCGAAAAATTGGAGCGGGTTTGGCGGACTTTTTGGGCTTTTTCGGGCCGGGTCCAAAATATTAACTAAAATGCACAAAAAGTGATGACCAAAGCCTACCAAAAATTCGGGCGGAATCGGGCTGGGCCGGGTCCGTCCCGATTTCGGGCCGAAAAATCTTATCCAAAACCCGCTGAATTTTCGGGGCGGATCGAACCTAGCCCGCGGCCGGACTTGTTTGATCACCTCTAGGTGATGGGTGTAAGATTTTTTTAATAATATAGATTGACTTTGGCTTTCCTTTATTTGGTATTTGGTTTTAAGAGATAAATAATTAAATTTAAGAGCATTGTAGATGTGTTAATATGTCAAGTTTGTTTTGTTGCATTTATGATTTAAAAATTCTTATATCAATACAAAGGTTGTGATTTGACGAACAAATTTTTGGGTGTGTTTGCTTGTAGATTTCGAATATTTTGGAGTTTATTTTGTCTAAATACAAATTCTACTTAAACCAAATAATGGTATTTTGTTAAATAAAATGATAAACTTACATGACGCAAACATAGTCAATGTCGGTTTCCCTTGGTCAAAGGCTGTAAATCACTTAAGGTCTCTTCTCGCAAACTTTTTTTTTAAAGGTCTCTTCACATAAATTTTTTCAAAATTAAAGGTCTTTTCTCACAAAAAAATATATTTTAAAATGTATTTTCTAGGGAAAAAAACCTAATTTTATTTGAATGTCTAATACATAATACGGAGTAATTGATTTTGTAATAATAAAGTCCTAAAAAATATTAAGCTTGAGCTCAAACTTATCTAATTGGACTACTATAGTCGGAGTTCGAGTTCTAATTCTTATTTAGCTCAATTAACAACTTGAATAAGCTAAATTATATATTCAATTAAGTAATTGCGTTTATTTTAATACGAATGAAGTACTTTGTTCCAGAATTTCAACTTGACCCAAGTTATGAATGGAGTTATGGAACAAACGATTTCAAACTGAATTCTTCACAAGGGAAAATTGAGGCAAAAATCGCTATTTAGTATTCGCACAAGAGAACAATTGTCATTTTATTATAACGTATGTTTTTGTATGTCAATAAAGATTTGAACTTCTATGCAAAWAGTGTCAATAAAAATAACTAGACGAAAGATCCTCGATCAAAGACTCTATTCTTTTGATTTTTTTTAGAGGATATTCATTTGAACRTATATTCAATTTCATTCGGGTTTTAGRTCCAATTTCCAAGTTTAAAGTTWTACCAAAAKACATGCCCACGTCCCACGAGGACCCAAGTGTAAAAACACGATAAATGAGGCACTAAACAACAATTAAACCAAAACATAGGACTCTTAGCTCAAGTCTTAAGAGTTAAGACTTATCTCATCATATTGAGTTTTGACGACATTAATCAGAAATTAGTCAAGCATTCAAGTGCACTAGGGTTTACAACTCTCTTCAGTCTTCACCAAAACGACCAACAAAAATCATCGACCACRTTTTTTTAGAGAGAGAAATCGCAAAAATTTCACTTAGAGAGAGAAAATACAATGGGTTCGCGAGATGAGTCGGCCCCACACCAACCTCTCCTCAGCAGCCTCGTCGTTCGCCCCACCGATAGCGGCGGCGCCGGCGGCGCCGGCAGCGATTACGAGCCCGGCGAAGTTCGCCGTGACGCTCCTTTCCCTCGCTCCGATCGTTTTTCCGATGATGCTGGTTCGTTTCTTTGGTTAATAATTTCCAGATCTGAACTTTTTCCGATAATATTAGGGTTTGAATGATTTTGTTTTGATTATTGTTGGAAATTTTATTGATTTGCTGCGAATAATATTGTTGAAGTGGTTTATGTTTGCTGTTGTTTAATTTTGTGGATTTATTCCCCGTTTGTTTTCTGATCTGTGAATTCTGAATTGATTTCCTTACAATAGTTTAGCTTGTGTTTGCGATTCAAGTCCTGGGATTGAAATTCTTGAATTGGAGTGTTTGGGGAGAACTTGAAATCAATTCTTGGATTTGAAATTATGAAATGATGCAGCTGAGCAATTACTTCTAAAATCAATAGGCAAAAAGATAAATTAATGGTTAAATTTGGCCAAATTCTGAATTTTAAGTGAAATTCATATTTCCAAATATTTGTTGCTATATAATTTTGGACTGGTCACTGGTGTCATCACAATTATATTTATTTTTTTGAAAGTGTGAAAAGTTTATTTTGGACTGATTGTATCTTTTATTTTTATTCATAAAGCTTCTGTCATCACATATGTTTTGTTTTTAACGCTTCTGTCATCAAAATAGTCTACCTCTTGACAAGAATGCTATTGTATTTGTTACTTTGGTATAATGAATTGATTTACAGGTGTTAGTTTGCCTGTTAGAGTACTCCTAAGGAGGTTTAAGATCATCTGTTGAAAATGTTGCATGTTGGAATTCTGAGTAATATGATCCCAGGTTTATAAGGGTTACAAGGGGCGTATTATRGGGCAAGGATACAAATCATAAAATTACGTGCTTGATTCATACTAGGAGWMTATACATGCTTAATTTTCCTAAGAATACTGCAAGCTAATYTTTCTGATGAACATTAACATACAATTTTGAWATTTAGGTTCGTTTGGATCTTTGTGTTAKGCAATTCTCATAGAAAGAACTTCGACTRTGTAGCCTYTAGWTGAATTTCACATAGCRTGAAAAATTGCARGTGTTAGCGTTTTAACTTAAATAGCTATTGTTTTAGCAACAAATTTACTGATAGCTTAAGCACCATGTAGTAACTATGTATAATGGAGCTGATTTTTTTTCGTGCCCAGTACATCATGTCTTAGTACTTTTGAGAGTTCTTTACTGAATGTTTCATCTGAAAACATGGTTCCGCTGCATGTATAATAATGAATGGTGAATAAAATTGTTTATTGTGTGTCACAGCTTTGGTTAACGCCTGGTGCAAGAATGTGGATCTTGAGGAAGGCATGTGTTGTGTGAATCCAGTTTTTGAATGGGGTTTAGGGGGTTCATTTCCTTTTTATGGTTTTCGTGGGTAATTGTGAATGGGCCACTTTCTTCTCAAAAGTTTCACTTAATTGACTTGGAAACCTGGTATCTCTTGGTTTGGTCACACTCTTGGTTTGGTCACAAGCGTAATTCAAATGTTCATTTTGTGGGAGTTTGAGGGAACTTGGTTGTGGTTTGATTCTTGAAGGGGTCTTCCTATTTTTAGTGGGATGCTGAGAATGCTCCAAGATGGCCACACTCATTGGACTATGTAAAATTGGGAATTGATTTTGGGTAAATGGTCMGAGGTGGGAGTAAATAGTCTTAACCTGTTGAGTCCTGGATTAATTGCCTTTTTAGGTTAGATGTGTTGGTTGGGTTTTCCAAGGTAGTTCTTTTGTAGTATCTGGTGGCATAATCATATTCTTACGAGAAGCTGTTTGGAGTTGAAGCTGTTTAGAGGATGATTCAACAAATACAATGGCATGGGCATCTGTTATTTTTCTGTTGCATGGTATGTCTCATCCTTTTTTGGGGTACAGAAGATGCTTTCCCCCACGTTGGGACGGTTGTGCAAGTACTCCTGAGGTATGTAAACAACCTGTGGACAGAGATAGCAAAGGTGAATGGGAAAAAGTGCTAGGATTGGAAAAGATGAAAGGGGCGATGAAAGGGATTGTACACGGTTCATTTGCGGAGRGGTAGTTTCAGGTCAAAACTTTAAGCCATCTCGTTTGATCATTGTGTGGTCCCAGCCTCAAGTCACTGAATTGTTATTCTTTCACCGGGTTCAAGATGCCTTTTTCCTACGGGCCTTGCTCTCTTGAACTAGTCTTTGCCATGGTTTGCCTGGAAGTTTCTTTGAACAGGACTTGAGGTGTTTAGGTTTTGTGTTTTGGCATTAGGTTCTCTAGTATTAGTTCTCTCGGGTTTCATTTGTTTGGAGAAGCCAATGTGGAAAAAGTTCTTTGGTTTTCATAATTGGTGAAATCCTATCTGCCTTCAGAAAAAGGCGGTCCTTTTTAGATGTTTGTATTTTGATGTCATCATATATTTCTTGCTTCAGAATATTTTGGTGAACTGGTTGATGTTAAATCTGGGGACTGGAATTAATGCATTTTCCTGCTGGTTAATTATTGACGATCTGTTTGTGGATAWTAAACATATACATCCTACTCGGGCTGCTTGTTCGAGAAGACTGGGATTATTATCAACTTATCATATCATAATAGAATCTTATGTTTTACTGCTACTGATCGGGAGGCGGTTTTGGTTAACATGTCTTCAACCGAGTTATTGTGGGCTGTGAATCATGATCCATCTGCTAGTTTGTGTAGATAATTTTATCTTTGTACCATGATATTAGTAGCAGTTGTTCATTTCAACATCACTAGTGTTGTTTTCTGTTCTCCTGCATACACTTTCACCAGGGTATAGGGCACGGGCAGTTTCTGGTTCTCCCGTTCGTCGTAGAGATGTGGAACGTAGATATAGTCCTGCTCCTGTCGATCGTATGGATGGTCCACCTCGGCATCGTGGATTTGCGGGTGGGAGAGAGAATATAAGATCTCCTGGTCGCTACCGAGACTTTTCTCCCCCTCCGACTCGCGGAAGGGGTGGTCGGGCATTTGGAAGAGGATTTGGGGGTCCTGGTTTTGGTCCTGGGGCAGCTAGAGGGGAGGGAATGCACAAAAGCAACCCTAATGTGCGGCCAAGGGAAGGTGATTGGTACTGCACAGATCCATCGTAAGTCTTTTTTGAGCTATCAGTTATCGCCTGTGTTGTACGTATATTTCTACCCTTTCGGATAAAATCATTTCTGCTATTGTCCCCTTTTCTTGTGTCAACTGTTTCAGGACATACCTAATTCGTTGTGTCAACTGTCGGATAATTAATTCAGGACATACCTAATTCGTTGTGTAGGCTGTTTGATGTATTTCATTTCTTATATGCATTGTTAAAATTTCTGTACAAACTTGGATAGTTCTGAACATCTGATCTCAGTTTTTCCACTGCTTCTTCCACTACAATGCCTTAAAAAAGTTCCAGCATTCTTAGCATCTTTTTTCACTGTCTCAGGTGCGGCAACATGAACTTCGCTAGGCGTGAGTACTGTAATAACTGTAAAAGGCCTCGTTATGCTCCTGCTGTAAGTCCCCGGAGAGGATATGGTGGCCCACCTCCCCCAATGGGACCCCCACGGCGTTTTCCTGGCCCTCCTATGGATCGTTCGCCTGGCAGGTTCGGTGGTGGATACAGATCTCCACCTCCACGTGGCTGGCCAAGGGATGGGCTAAGAGATTTTGGACCTGGTGGGCCTCCACATCCTAGACATGACGGCAGGTTTCCTGATCACCATCTCCGGAGGGATCGGCTTGACTTCCCTGATGACGATTTTAGGGACCGTGGGAAGTTTGACAGGCTTCCACCACCTGAGTGGGGTCCCCGAGATCATGGACGAGATAGCTTTTTAGACAGGAAGGGGTATGAAAGGCGGCCAATATCTCCTCTTGCACCTCCCGCCCCACCACCTCGTGGACGATGGGCTGATCGCGATATTAGAGAGAGGAGCCGTTCTCCCATCAGGGGTGGGCCACCACCCAAGGATTTCCGTAGGGACCCTTACATGGATAGGGGAAGGGATGATCGACGCGGGGCCGGTAGAGACCGGATTGGCAATGTGTACTAGGAATTAGACGACTTCTGCTTGCTAGTGTATCTTWTAATTGGCGGGGTTATCTATTCCCCCAAGTATGATAGGATCATAGATTCAGATTCTGGTTTTTGAAGTAGGAATATGCTCCGTAGTTAAATTTTATGGTGACTGAAGTTTGAATTTGGTTATCAAGGTCTTGCTGCGCGGTATAGATGCACAACTTGATTTGAATATTTGGGTTTGAAGTGTTCTCTTTCTACTTTCAACTGTTGGAAGGTTGTTTTTTTTGGCAGCATTTGTAGCACCAGGGCAATAGTTTTGCTTCGTCTTCGCCTTCCTTGCTGCCATCTCTACAAACCATAAGCTGCTGTCATGTTACAATATACTCCTTTTAGACTATAACCCTTCAATTTCACTAACCAACAATTAAAAGAAAAACCAAATTCAAAATCACATTAATATACTGTAGCAAATTTATGTAAATAGGATCAAGGACTCATGTGCGTAGATTATGGTTATTAACTTATAATGAAAGTCATGCAAGAATATGTTTGAAGGATTGGAGAGTAAGATACAATATTCCTCAATTTCCTCCTAGGCCTAATCACAAACTTTGTTGCTTCAGATGTTAGATCAAAAGTATTACTCCGTACATKATTTGCTTTTAGATCAAYAATATTGAGGGTGATAAAAAGGAATCGTTCGTGCGGGGATTCTCTAGAGTTATTTTTTGGTGGAGTTGTGAGGGAGAGAGTTTTATACTGTATTATTTTTTATATTTACTTTTACATTTTGTAGGTTGATTAATTATAGCCATTGATTTACAAAATGGAAAGGTGTGATGTACACAACTCTAGAGGATTTTGACCCAATGATCATTATTCTATCAAATATTTTTTTTTTCAAATTCTAAAATCATTGTGGTAATTGGGAAGAAAAAATGGAGAATAAAAATTTTGTTGATAGTTAATAAATCAATTCAAGCCTTAGTCTCCATGAATGAAGTCGGCTATTTAAACCAAAAGAATTCATTTTCGTATAGTCACTCAACATATTTTTCTCCTAGTCGTCTCATGTGTAGGAACATATTAGATGCGATACGGAACTTCAGAAACGCTTCCTAAACATCTAAAAGGATCTCATGCATATAACTAATACGATTACATAAATAGGGTTAGATATACCTTTGATGTGTGAACTCACTTTTAGCCTTTTGTAGCCCTCCTTCGAAGATCAAGAAACCTCAATTGCAATTCCTCTACTTGATCCACAAATACGAGAAAGATCCCCCACATATGCTAGTAGGAAGGAGGAACAACTTCCACTCTCTTACTTTGTATATGAGAAACGCTTTTATGAATATTAGGGTTATTGTATTTCACTCAGTAATTTATTATGTTATTTCAGTACATAATACTAAGCCTGATATATAGTAGTAATTAGGTTATAGGATTGCAAACCCTACTCCCTTAACTCCTCATCTTAACCGTCCACCTTGCCCCATTGCCCTATTGGGCTTGGTGTGTTTTGAACCATCTCGTGTTTATATGTGTGACCTTATAGGATCCGGTTATTATAGCAGCAAGCCCATTAAATAATAAGCATACYYACCGTAGTTGGTTTCTAGCAAAACACTACGACCCCTAAAATAACCGAATTAATAATCTCCTTAATTAATCTTGTATTATATTTAGTAATTGCTATACTTGATGGAGGACACTACTTCCTTCATCATGTTGTTTTCATTTTCAAAATTAACGTTACTTACCACAAACTAAAATAGATTTTGGGTATGTTTGGTAAAATTTGTGGTAGAGGCAGCTGTTAACGGTAGATGTAGATGTRAGCTGTAATGMATAACTGTAGCGGTCAGCTAGTAGCGATTGAAGTTYATTATAATTTGTTAGTGTTTGGCAAAATAAGTAGCGGTTGAAGTAGTGTATTATTAAAAATATGATAATTATAAGAGTAAATTGTAGCATCTGCGAAAAGCTACTCCTGAAAGCTAATAGTAGTAGCTTTTGCAAAARCCTARCTCAAACGCCACAAGCTATCATGGAACACTACTTTACCAAACACAATTTTTTGGATTAAATAGAGTTTTAAGTCAAAATTCTAAAAACTACACCAAAAACTACATCCAAACACACCCTTTAGTAAGAAGATTGAATGTTCTTAGGCATCCGTGCAATTGAGTTATTGAGAAATTGAGATATTGGAGGGCCAAATGACCAAATTGGTATAGAAAAATACACTCTTTGACCATATGAGTATAAAAAAATACAAATGCGACATTTGAGTATATAGTTTGGAATTTGACGACAAATTCACCTAATATACCCCATCTTTGATACTGACAAAATTGGTTAAATTTGTAATTTTACCACTTTTTACGTGAATTTGTCGTCAAAGTGCAATTTATATATCCAAATGTGGCTTGTGCTAATTTTTATACTCATATGGTCAGGAGATACATTTTTTTTATACCTATTTGATCGTTTGGCCGATATTGAAGGTAGGTTGTGAGAACTGAGAAAACTCAGGTAGAGATGGGGACTCAGGGAGCGGAGGATTGCAGCCCAAACGTTGGTTGTGTTGGTCTTGCATGATTTTCATGGTTAATTCACTAAAAATAATCTATAAACATATATTAAAAAGAGTGTCAAGCAATGTACACGCGCCACGTGTATCACTCATTTTATTAAGCCAAGTGTCGCCACGTGTACTAATTATAATCGGACACATGTGCGCATTATTTATTTAATTATTATTAAAAAAAATTTACATAGTAAGAATTGAACACAAGATATCTTCTATGATATAAGACATAATTACCAACTCAACCAATTATTATTAGTGATTTAAATGTTCACATATTTTTTTATATGAACCCTTCAGTGTTCATCGGGTTTTTACTTTAAATGCTTAGTTACGTTTCATTTTTATCTTCATACGGAGTACAATATTTCATTTCTTAAATTTGTCATCTTCTCGAATTGTGTACCACTTCATTAAGTTATCTTAAAATTTCTATACAATGAATCATAAAGTTTAAAAAATTATAAAATTTAGAATGTTATGCAATATTTTCATATTTGACAACAACCCGGGACATCGTCCGGACCAAACCACTTGTTAGTGATTAAATAAAGGACAATGTTATATGTAGTCATTAGGGCTATGTATAAGACATAAATATACTTCTTGATATGGTAAAAAAAAATGTGAATTTATAATAAAATTACACTCAAATGAATGTAATAAATGTTACGGAGTAGATTTTATCAAATATTATTATTTTTAGCTTTTTATTACACTCAAAATCAAATATTACACCTTCAAGTTAATCTTTAGTCTTTACCTTCAAATTAATCTCTACACCTTCTATTCAAGTATGTTTATCGACTATCAATTAATTGTTGTTTTAGATGTGATTGAGAATACACTTGATAGAAAAAATTTGGGTTCAATCTCCGCAATAACAATTGAGAGTGAAACCTAACCAAACAGAACTGATCGTGTTTGAAAAAAAAAATGTTTATCGACTCACACTAATTCAGTTCTCGTGAACATTTTCATAAAACCCACGGCAAATTTGCAAAACAATAAGCTCAACTCGGGCCACACTCTCACTACTCTTCTCTCTCATCCATCGCCTCCGCCGCATCCACCACCAGCGCAACCTCCCTCSACTTTTCTCTCGCCTCCATCATCTCGTCAACCCCCAATTTTCTCTCTCCTCCACAATGAGCAGCTGGAAAACCCTAATCCTCCGAATCGGCGAAAAATGCCCCGAATACGGCGGAACCCTAGACTTCAAAGAACACATCGACACCTGCTACTCCCTCCTATGGCGCGAATTGGACCAGCAAGAAGACAACGAAATCCTCTTCTACGTCCTCCAATGCGCCCAGCAACTCCCCCACAAGTCCCCCCTTTACGGCACCCTCATCGGCCTCCTTAACCTCGACAAGGAAGATCTCGGAAAATTGGTCGTCGACACCACCCACTCCGATCTCCAGGCCGCAATCACCGCCGAAAACTGCGACATGATTCGGGTTCTGCTGAGGTTTCTCACTGCTTTGATGTGCAGCAAGGTGCTGCACCCGGCTTCTTTGGTTGTCGTGTTTGAGACTCTGCTTTCGTCGGCTGCGACTATTGTTGATGAGGAGAAGGGGAACCCCGCGTGGCAGGCGAGGGCGGATTTTTATATTGGGTGTGTCTTGTCGTGCTTGCCGTGGGGCGGTGCTGAGCTTATGGAGCAGGTTCCTGAGGAGATTGATCGGGTTTTGGTTGGGATTCAGGCGTATTTGAGTATTCGGAGGCATGTTTTYGATTCCGGGTTTTCKATATTCGTTGACAATGCCCAAGATCAGAAATTTAATGATAAGGTATGGATTTCTTGTTTACTGTATGTTTTTTGCTTTGTTAGGGTTTATGTTTATGTTAAGAATTTAGTTATAGCTTATATTCTAGGTGTGTATGACTAGAAATCTTTGTGCTTTTTGTTTGATTAGTTTGTAAATGGATTAAGAGAAGTGGCATTTTGTTTTTGTTTGGTGTAACTAGTCGGAAATGCCTTTTCGTTTTGTTGTTGGAATTTTGGAAAGGTGAATTGTTACACGGTATGTTGTTTCCTTAGACGAGGAGGATTTGGGTAGGATGAGGAAGAGACATTTGAGTTGAGTTGAGCTGAGGTGAGCTGGGAGCTAAACTGTAGGAGCAATCAAATAGTGAGTTTTCATTGGAATGCTTTACATTCAGTCCGCTTTGATTTTAATGAATAGTTTGCTGATCAGGTTCTTACGCTGTACTCGTGACTTGAGTTGAAGAGTATTTGATTAACTATAGTAGTTGGACTCAAAGATTTGAGGAAAGATATCTTGGAGGTAGTAAAGTTTTCTCTTGCTTAGTGTGTATCAACTATGATGAAGTTTGTGCATTGGGAAGGTTTTTTTTTTTTTTTTTTTTTTTTTTTTTTTTTTTGTCACCAATGCATTAGTTTGCAGAATTAGTTGGAGTTGTGTATGTTTCATTGTTGGAATGGTGAATTAGTTTGGCATTGGTTGTTTGTTTGGATGAGGGAGTTTAGATAAGGGTAGGGAAGTGAAAGAGACTGATATTATAGTCGTTCTGAGTGCTGACCTGTATGAGCAATCAAACCATGAGATTTGTGTCCATATAAATCAAAATAAGTGCATCATGATCACCAGTTTTTGCTCAATTGAATGCTTAGCCTTTTGTCTGTTTTGATTGTTAGCAGACGGGTCCTTACACATGCCTTGACCTGATTATAGGAGTATCTGATTAACTATAGCATTTAGGAAAGATATCTTTGGGCTGTTGGGGGATGTGAAGTTATATCTCTTACTCTGTGTGTAGTGACTGTGATGGCCATCAGCCCTTTAATTTACGAGTCTGTGCATCTGTAGAGATTCTTTTGGCACCTATACGCTGTTCAATTTGCTCACTCGCATGTACTAAGGATAAACAGTAAATACTTTCCATGCCTATYCTGATATTATTTTAAGCTTATAGACACAGTGTTGAATAAGCTAATAGCTCTATATGAATTTGGGTTTTCGGTCCCGAGAATAAAGACTCCAAGTGTATGATTAATATAACCTAACACAATAGTACCCAATCGCCATTTGGTTTGCAAATGTTGGACCCATAATGCTTACAAGCTCTAGTGACTCACAACAATCCCTGTTATTAAGAGCTCACTCTACTTTGCCACTTGTGTTTAGACAAATTCCATGCTTAATATTCTCAGAGTGTTTGTTTTAAGGTTCAGCCTTGACGAAGTAGCAGATCATCGGAGTACACACAAATAATTGTGGCTGTACATCAATACACTAAAATTTAGCTACTTCTTTGTCTAAAATAAAAAAGGGAATGCTAATCTATAATCATTCATATCCTTCCCTGAACTTCAATACGTCACTCTTTCCCCGCTATTGTCATTGTCTCTTTCATTCACCGCCTTTGTCGTCGCCTTCAGCCAAGACCACCGCCGTTTTCTTCATCCACCGATGGAGTTCTCTTGGTTTCAATGATTCAATCTAATTCCCTCTTTTCTATGTGTATCACTTTCTCGAGCTTTGGTTGTTTAGTGGTTTTTTTTTAAGGAAAAATTGAAAATAATATTCTCTACTTTTAGTCTTCTGCTCATAATAATCCCTATGCAAGATAATCTAAGAATAATCCCAAATTATTACCCCATCTTCTCAAAACAAGCTTTTTTACCTTTGACCTATTAAACAAGTTAATTTTTTTCCCCTTGTATCACTCCCTTAACCCCCTCACCTTCTCTCTCCTTCCCACCCTCCATTATCAACCACACCCCATAGTCAAACTCTTCTAATTTATCATACATGTCAATTGCTTCTCTAACGTAATGAGCAGCTAAATAACGTTTGTACATTATACGAAAAGTGGAGTAATTAGGCATTGAAAATGAGTGATTTCACATATTATTGATCAATTCCCAGCATTTATCAGACTCAAAAAACTCACCCAATATATCAATCATGGAATTGTAAGTTTCTGCATTGTGCTTGAACCCGCAATTTGTTTCAACTCAGTTGAAAAATTCAAGTGCTTGATTGTAATCATTGTTGTAAGATGAGAGAATTTCACAAACAGTGATGAAATCAAGGGATTTTGGGGTAGATGGGTGTTAAAAATTGGATTTTTAGAAATGGATTCGTGAGGATTTGCAGTAAATTGGTGGGAAGAGTGAGATTGACAGAACTGATTGAATAAGAACGAAAGATTAAGTGTTGCAAAGTGTGGGTGCTGCGAGGGGTGGTGGTTGTTTGCAGTTGTGGTGCTGTGAGAGTTGTCGTCTGCGGTTCTGGTGGTGGTTGCGAGGGTGAAGGGTGAAGGTGGTGGTAAGCGGGCGAAGGTGAAGATCATGCGAGGAGGGTGGCTTGGTGCTGGTTGTGGTTGCTGGTGGTCGCCGGTGGTTGTGGACTTGTGGCCGGGGTTGTTGGTGGGAAGGAGAGAAAAGGTGAGGGGGGTTAAATTGTATTATTAAAGATTAACTTTAGTTAATTAATCTAGTCAAATATAATTAAGCTAGTCAAATAGGAATTAACCTGTTATTAAGAGGGGAAACTTGAAATAGCACGTCACTAAATCGATTAGGTTCCCTAGATGAAGATTAGGTATCAAATTGGGATTGTTCTGAGATTATCTTGAGTAGAGATTATTGCCAGCGGACGACTAAAAGTAGAGATTATTCTTTTCAATTTTTTCCTTTTTTTAATGGTTGAAGTTGTTTGAATGATAAGTGGTATTGTGCTTGGTTAGGTTGTTTCGAATTCTGGCAATCGTGGAGTGGTTTTTAGGTAGTTTTCGAGATGAGTTGGGGATCAATTTTTGTTTTTCGCGTGGTGTTGGATGTATTTGGGGTGGATGTTATTACATTTTCTCTTCATAGTAGTTTTTCGCAGGGCAATTTATTTTAGGAGGCTGGTGGTTTATTTGAAGGTGGATAGTGGCTTTCAAGGATGCTGTTGGTGATTTTGGAGGTGATAATGTGCGCCGATGCGGAGTTTGTGGGGTCGTATCGCCGGTATGATAGTTCCTAAGTGGTCCATATTTGTCAACTCAATCAATCAATCAATCATAGCCTTAATCCCATATGTGGGGTCGGCTAACATGAACCAAATGTGATTATTCCGGGAGGTCATTTGTCAACTGTACTTGATTATAGAAGAGTTTTCAGTAAGCTGATTCCTTTGGGGATATGGGGAATGATGGTATAGGGAAATGGAGTTGAAGAGAATTATTAGAATGTTGAACCAAGGAACAAAAAAAGGAAACAAGGGTGGTGTTTGTCTTACCTTTTTAATAGACCCCAAATCATACACCTCCTAAAGTCTGACTCCTACCTAATAATTTAGTAACATGTTGATGCCTTCAATTAAGTCTACGAGCTTTGATTCCCATCATTACGATCTTATAATTTGCTATTTCGTTTAATTTAGTAGTGTGGGAGCTTTCTTTTCTACAAGTTCATTAAGTCGGTCTCTAGTGATACTTTTGAAGTTCCAAACCTCATTTGGGCTAGCTGTGCCTTCAGCTAGTGCATGCTTTTTGAAATCATGTATTTTTATGTCTGACTTCATATACKCCCATTTATCCAGTGGTGCACTCTTCTGCTGTTTGCTTGTTTAGATTGTGTAGAAAGAATYTGCAGTCTTAATTGTCGTTTCTTGTAGATGGGAACCAAACACTAGGAGTTAGTTTTTTGTTTTTTTTTTTTATAATTTTTTTCCTTCCTCTTTCATCTGCATACCAAATAAGCTGCTTGCTTATCCTAAAGACTCCTCCATTAACAATCACATATATGACCTGGACTTGGATCTGGGCATGCTGAACATCCTGTAATTCCAATATCTTCATTCAATCTTGTTGGGAAATCTTGTGCTAAGATCTAAGGTAATCTCCGTACTTAAAGGAGCTTTTCCTATTTTTATCCAAAAACCTCTAGAACTACAAGAATGTTTGATGGTGGATCATGGGAATCCAATTAATATTTTTTTCACTTTATCATGCTGAGAGGACCTTAGATCTTTATGAGTGGGTTTTTATCTTTACACAGGAAGTTTTTTGTACTCCACATGTGTTTGTAAGGTCAAACCCCTCTGTCTCTCTCTTCATAATCAATGTATAAGGTGGTAAACTTTGCCTGGTCCTTCCCTTTTCTTTAAATTTGATGTCAGTATGATGCTATTTAGATGACCTTAAGCTGAGCTAGAGGATGTCATTATTATCATAGTTCTGCTTAAATGTATCACCTCATACTCTTCTGAAGCTTACAGCCTGTTTTCTTTGCTTATTTCTGCAACGCACTAACTGGGTATCTTCTTCTCTCTCACACTCTATTTGATTAAATWTAATTAAACTCWGACTAATTAACAGAAATGGACAAGGAGAGGCAAGTTTTCATTCAAACACAAACAAGGTGACTTTAGGCCACTACTCTCATAAGTGCCTTTAGGACATCACTCTCTACTGAGTTAATAACACAAAAACCAAGCTGCTCAACATACTGCCTTCTACTCCRTTTTAATWACACAAATCAAKMAAAYGCCGAATTACAGAGTCACTCAAAAGGTGCTCACAAAAGCTGACAAAAGATCCTAACTACCCTCTGCTTTGGTGGTACTCATYGTTTGTCTTGATGCTTCCTCCTGGTATACGTAATTAATGCTGGTGGTCCTTGCTTGTTAGGTCCCGTACCATTGGAGTCCGTTGCACCAATTGGGTCCGTTGCAATTTCCCCTCCTTTTGTATAAATGAAACCCCTGTGGCTGATCTCAGGGTATACGTTCGCGAACGCATAAAACTGAGAAAAGGAAGAGTGAATTAAAATGTCTTGCTGGACTTTTATCTTAATTCTTATATTTTGTCTTTTGTATTTTTTTATTGGTGAATTTTTGTCTACAAGTATTAGTAAGCTAGTTAGTTGCCTTTTGGCTTCCAAAGTGTAGAAATGATCTCTTTTTATTTTCACCCTTCAGGAGTTCAGGGAATTGGCTGTAGGAGCCCTTTATTTAATTGCATGTAAGGCAACCTACAATTGACTTCCTGGATTCCATTAATCCATTCCTCTTGTATTGTCTTTAGTGGGAGTCTTGTTAGAGGCATTGCTGCATTAAACTAATGACAGATAGGGACTGTTGGTTTAAGGAGGATGATATAGGATTAAGGGTAATCTAAAATTGAAAGTTATATGCAGAAAATCGAACAAGATCTCTTTATTGGTTTGTTTGAATTTACTAGTGATAACAAAAGAAGGCTTGCATTTGTCTGAAAAAATGAAGGATTGACTCATCCAGGCTTGTGGTTCARCTTGTTGCACACTTGGGGAAACTAGAAGATGTAAATCTGTCTGTTCTTTCCATTCTSATGTGCATCAATTTTTTTTCAGGATTTCCTGGAAGATTTGTGGGGTCYAATTCAGGAATTATCCAARAATGGGTGGAAGCTTGAAAGTGTTCCTAGGCCTTACCTCTCATTTGAAGCTCAGCTTGTGGCTGGAAAGTCTCACGAGTTTGGCCCCATTATATGCCCTGAGCAGCCAAGATTGCCATCTACTACTTCTAGTGTTGCCTATGGTAGACAGAAGCATGAAGCTGATCTGAAATACCCACAGAGAAATCGCAAGTTGAATATATTTCCTCAAAATAAGCTCGAGGATTTGGCTCCTATAGATCAGTATATTATGGAAGAGTATCTGTTAGACATTTTGTTGTTCCTGAATGGCTGTCGTAAAGAATGTGCAGCTTACATGGTTGGCCTTCCAGTACCCTTTCGCTACGAGTACCTCATGGCTGAGTTAGTTTTCTCACAACTCCTTTTACTTCCTCAGCCACGATTCAAACCAACATATTATGCTTTAGTTATCATGGATCTTTGTAAAGCTCTTCCTGGAGCATTCCCAGCAGTTGTAGCTGGCGCAGTACGTGCTCTTTTTGACAAGATTGCTGAATTAGATACAGAATGTCGAACTCGGCTCATTCTTTGGTTCTCTCATCATCTATCAAATTTTCAATTCATTTGGCCCTGGGAAGAATGGGCATATGTCTTGGAACTTCCAAAGTGGGCTCCCCAACGTGTATTTGTTCAGGAAGTTCTGGAACGAGAAGTTCGATTGTCTTACTGGGAAAAAATCAAGCAGAGTGTTGAAAATGCACCTGGTTTAGAAGAGTTGCTTCCTCCTAAGGGTGGTCCAAACTTCAGATATAGCGCGGAAAATGGCCGGAARAAGGCTGAGTGGCTTGCTTTGTCAGAAGAACTAAATGGCTTYGTTAGAGGCAGACAAACCGTACGAGAAATCATAACATGGGTAGAAGACACTGTTGTTCCTGTTCATGGGTTGGAAGTGACGATTCAAGTAGTCATTCAAACTTTACTGAATATTGGATCAAAGAGTTTTACTCACCTAATGACTGTTTTAGAACGATATGGCCAAGTCATAGCWAAGGTATGTCCRGATGAGGACAGGCAAGTCATGCTAATTAGTGAAATTAGTACTTTCTGGAAAAACAGTGCTCAGATGTGTGCCATAGCCATTGATCGTATGATGGGTTATCGTCTYATCTCTAATTTAGCTATTGTGAGATGGGTATTCTCTCCAGAAAATGTGGATCAGTTCCATGCATCAGATCGTCCTTGGGAGATACTTAGAAATGCTGTAAGTAAAACGTACAACCGCATATGTGATTTAAGAAAAGAAATCTCCTCACTGAAGCAACGTCTTCAGTCAGCAGAAGAAGCAACAGCAAAGGCTAAAGCAGAYCTAGAAGCAGCTGAATCAAAACTTACACTTATGAATGGTGAACCCGTTGTTGGTGACAATCCRCTTAAGTTGAAACGCCTAATTTCTTCTTCMAAGAAGGCAGAAGAGGAAGAGGTGGCGTTACGGGAATCCTTGGAGGCAAAAGAAGCTCTTCTTCTCCGTGCCCTTGGAGAAAATGAGGCTTTGTTTCTCTCCTTGTATAAGAATTTTTCCATRGTTCTGCTCGATCGCCTCCCCAAGGGCTCTGCAATCGGGACATCTCGTAGTCTACACTCAAGTCAGACTGAKACAATGATGGTAGATCCTGAAGAGTCATCTGTAATGGATGTAGACCAAGAGAAAGATTTAAATAGCGTGTCAAATGGGGAGAAAGAATCTGCGGCTTACAATTTGAGTGAAACCGACCAATGGGGTTTATCGACTCTAGGTTATGTTAAGGCAATCACTAGGCAATATGCATCTGAGATTTGGCCTCATGTCGAGAAGATCGATGAAGAGATTTTGAGTGGAACTGTGCACCCYCTTTTCGGGAAAGCTGTTCATTGTGGTCTAGGTCGGTAACTGAGAACAGTGATTMTGAGCATCTGTAACGGGGAAGCAGTTGATTGTTGTCTAGGTAGGTTTAACTGATAAAACATTGGACACAGTCACACAGGTGTATGTGTATCAGGAAAGCAGTTTAGTTGTAAATTAGGAATTATTTTTTATTGTGTTTGTTCCATTTCTGGTTAAATTATGATTTTGTCCTTGGATTATATAATTTGTATCCATTGTGACTTGTGAGAGTTTATTTTTTCTTTTCTGTTTTTATTTGGTTGCTGTGTGGATTTTTTTTTTTCAAGGCAAATGATAAAGACGCTCCATGTACACCACTCATACAAGTGTGCAATCATCTCCTCTCTCTGTAACATGAAACTTGTTTATTTGACCATTTTGTGAGCCTATGATATCATTCTTTGACCGTGTATTCGTGCTTCACTATTCTCAAAAAGGTTATGTAATGTATTGTCGTAAGATATCATTTATATTTACTCCCGTTTCGAAGTGTTAACAAGAGAAATTACGCACTCCGTACTTATTAAAAACGAATCAAGTACTCATAGTTGTATACACTAATACTAAAACGGATGAAGGCGTATACATATAGAGAGAGGGGATCATTATTTATTTATCAATTATTATTATTATTCCTTTGTAAATTGTAATATTAGATTTTCTTATCTAAAAAGGTAGGAGAATATTACCATTTTTTTATTAAAAACAAAAAAATCATGAAATAAAAAGGAAGCTCGAATGTAATGATTTAGTGTTAAAAATATTTATTAGTAGCATTAAAATACATTATTTAAGGTTTGTAGAACTTATTGAAATGTACCAAAAAGAGAGTGGAAATTCTTGAATTTTTCTTACAAAAAAGGCAAGTGCTTCATCGAATTTATAATAAATTGTACATTTAATTTAGAAAAAAACTTATATTGCGATTAAAGTCAACAAATAAAAATAGATCGGATAGAGGGTGTATAAAAAGGGAAAAAGTAAGGAAACGTGGGATGGCAGTCTAGGTTGTACCAAAACGGATACGGGTACGGACACGACACGGGTACGGGAAAACGTCAACTTAAAAATATTGGACACGTGGACACGAGAATAGTAACATAATAAATATATCAAATAGAAGATAATTTTACAAGCTTGCGTTTAAAATAGGTAAATCGACACTTTAACAATATGACTCTCATATAAAAATTGAAATAAGTTAGATGTACGCGATAAAAATGTTTAAATTTAAGTAAAACAAAATCAATTAAATAAAAAAAACCAATCAAATAACTGAAATAAATCAACGATCGATGAATTAGCAAGAGCGACGTAAATGACGAGAGAGAAGAAGAGTTCTTGGAACACCTAAATGAGGAGAGAGAAGAAGAATTCTATTGGTTTGGGTTAATTTAGTGAGTTTTGTAGGAGAAAATGATATAATGGAGGTTAGAGTTTTAGATTAGAATAGGAGAAGACAAGTCTTGTTCTTGAAAACGTATCCGACACGTGTCCATCACGTTTTCTATCCGTGTCCGTGTGTCCAAAAATATAATAAAAAATTCACTACTTTTGTGTGTCGGACACGGATTTACGCGTGTCCGAGGAGTATCCATTTCCGACACGTGTCCGACACGGGACACGCTACCTTGACAAAATGTCCGTGCTTCCTAGATGGCAGTTGAGAAGGTTGCTTCCATGACGACGGTTGCTTGACGCTCCTCTATTTTGAATTTCATTTCCTTTCCCTCCAAGCTATCATTCAAACCATAGTTGGCTTCTTTCTTTGGGTCGTTCAATATGGGTCATTCTCGATTTCTTCCCTCCGGCGCTAGTGGTGTCAGACTGAAAGCTGTGCGAAATGTAATTCCTTGGTCAATATTAGTCAACGAAAATCAACTGAATATTTTTAATCCGTAACAAGACCTATCGATTTGTAATATTTTTGAACAAACTTTAATCTCATTTGATTATTATAATCTTCATGAGTACACGCACTTTTAAAGTCTAGATATTAGTCGTATTCGTTTCAATTCTCTTTAAAAAAAATCCAAATATTAACATGAAATATTGGAGTGACATAAACATAATTATCTAAGGTTATGTTTTCGTCAACTTATTTCNAACTTATTGAAATGTACCAAAAAGAGAGTGGAAATTCTTGAATTTTTCTTAAAAAAAAAGCAAGTGCTTCATCGAATTTATAATAAATTGTACATTTAATTTGGGAAAAAATTAGAAATAATATATTATATTGTGATTAAAGTCATCAAGTAAAAATAGATCGGAGATATGGTGTCTAAAAAGGGAAAAAGTAAGGAAACGTGGGATGGCAGTTGAGAAGGTTGCTTCCATGACGACGGTTGCTTGACGCTACTCTATTTTGAATTTCATTTCCTTTCCCTCCAAACTATCATTCAAACCGTGGTTGGCTTCTTTCTTTGGGTCGTTCAATATGTATGGGTCATTCTCGATTTCTTCCCTCCGGCGCTAGTGGTGTATTGTCAGACTGAAAGCCGTGCGAAATGTAATTCCTTGGTCAACATTTGTCAACGAAAATCAACTGGATATTTTTAATCCGTAACAGGACCTATCGATCTGTAATATTTTTAATAAACTTTTTTTTTTTAATCTTCATGAGTACACGCACTTTTAAAGTCTAGATTTGTCAGTATTGACTATCAATTTTGATATTAGTCGTATACTCGTATTCGTTTCCATTCTCTTTAAAAAAATCAAAATATTATTAACATGAAATATTGGAGTGACATAAACATAATTATCTAATGTCATATTCTCGTCAACTTATTTCAATAAGGTTTAGTAAAAATAAGTTCAATTCAATATTAATAAGTTCAATTAAGTAAAAATAAGTTCAATCCTTAAATTGCATGGATCATGATTTCAGTAAAAATAAATCCAGTTTAGTAAATATAAGTTCAAGTCGGTATTAATAAGTGCAGTTTAGTAAAATTCAATTGACGAGGATAGAGCCTAATATAAGTGTATATTGTATGGATCATGATATACTTCCTCTGTATCTTTTTAGTTGCAACAAACCAAATTTCACGCATTTCGAGGTTGGGATTTAACAATGTAAACGAACCAATTAATCAAAATAATTTTAACACAATTAAGTTATAATCTCAATCTTCATTTTTAAAAAAATATTTTGAATAATTTGCTTGTTGATCAATCTTATTTTGAATATTTTGAATAATTTGCTTGAGGAGAGAGAGAGTGAGGATAGAATAAGGAAATAAGGAGAAAAAGAGGGGAGAGGGTATTAATGTATTAGTAATGCAAATAAAAACAAGGCCCAACCGACCATGTGGTGGATTTGATTTTTTAAAAAAAAAAAATACATTTACCGACCGTCTACGATCGGTAATTTCCGTCCATTCTAGTAAACGGTCGGTAAATCTTTAAAAACGGTTAGTAAATTGCGTCCTATAAAAAACGGTCGATAATATGACTTTTTCCAACCGTTTTTCGTAACGGTCGGTAAAATCCGTCGTTAATAACGCGGATTCTTGTTGTGGCATTTATTGTGATATTTCCGAAAATGACAAAAGTTGCGTTTTTTTTATACAGAGGAAGTATATTAGTTGAGAATTTGGTTACTTCAGATTACATGTAATCGCAATTTAGTCTTGATTATTATTGTTAATATTGATTAATACATTGATTTATTATTTATTTATAAAATTATATTCTACTCCGTACAAATTACCTGAAGCTACCTTGTTTTCTTGGCACTGCTTTAGATAATAGTAGTTGATGATTTCATTTCTTCCTTATACAATTTGTGGTAGAACAAAACTATAAGGTTGTATTTGGGAATCATCATTTCATTTCAATTGTTGAATTTCATTTCTGGAATTGAAAATTTTGTTATTCAAATGAAATTTTTTTGTTTGGGAATAAGACGAGTTATAACTCCAAAATTTCAAATTCATTGTGTTGTTTGGATATGAAGTGGAATTGTAAACTCGTAATTATTCAAAATAATATCAGATAGTATATTCATAATTATATATGCTTACGAAATAATAATGAAAAATTAGTTATTGGAAACTATAGCTGCAATATAAAATTAATTTTCCACATTTAGATGACACTCATGAGTCATGACAGCTTGTAGCATCAAGGAGTATTGTCGTGTATGTGATGATGAACTAATGATAGTATACTAGTATACGCGAGGGAGAAAGACTTAGAGTGTGGAATTACAAATGACATGGTTTAGATTGTTATTTTAACTTCTCAGTTTCATTAGTTTTTAAAAGTATTTCGTTTAAGAATTTGGTTTAAATTCCACATTTGAAATTTTTAATCATCCAAACAATAGATATTATCAAATGCAGAATTTCAAATGAAATTCTTAAATCCAAACAGAGCATAAGGTATTTCCTCCTGAAATTGATTTTCCAGGGAATCTGGATAGTGGATACATTTTATTGCCCCTAGCATTACCCCCCTTTTTTTCTCTTTTGATCTTAGTGTTTTCTCTTATTTTTTTTCTCTTAATAAACTTCACTGAGATATGCGGATTAGTCACCAGCGGAGATCATCATCATGATTTATTTAGGATTTCTTTGTTATTTTTACATACCAATGTGTGAACATATCATTAGGTCATCATTTATCTTCGTTGCAAAACCTGCTTATTTTATCAATGTCTTCTCCAGAAAACGTTATTGTCAAATTGTATGAATCAAATGGCACAACGTTTCCCTTCTCCCTCCGCGTCTCAACATCCTTCCATGCCTACCAAGCAATTACCTGGCACTAAATTGTTTCGTAATACGGGCGCCGATTATGCATCTTTTTCTGTAACAGCCAAATTGGTCAATAATGCAATGGAAAAACTCCCTAGTTCCCGCAACTATGGGCCTAGGTTGGTGAGAGTGTTCTCAAGGGGGATGAGAGGTGTCTAATCACTTGCTTTGTTTGTTTGGAAGAAGGTAATAATAATCATAATAATAATAAGGGAAATTCTCATTGGTAGTGTTGTGGTTTCACGGATTCTCAATGGTAGTGATAGGTTTTTTTAATCCCAAATATAATTATCAAGTTTGTTAGCTTTCTTAACCGTCATTATATTTGATGGTTTGGCCGTTAATTGTGTTTTTTTGCTATTAAGTATGTTTTAATTGCTTAACCCTGATTTATACTTGGTTAATGTAGTTTAAATTGTTGTTGCTTGTTTTCCTTTACCTTAACTTTCCAGCCCTTCATCTTCCAATTACGATATTCATTTGCTTCTCCTTCCTCCTTTCACCCTAACGTTTTCTTTTCAATGTCTCAGAATTCAATTGCGTCTTCATCTACTGTTAGAATTGTGAACAATGGAGAGGCATGGGTTAGAATTCGAAGTTGTCAGCAATGTTCTAAAGAAGTTTAACATCAAATTCACAAATTTGGGGAAAAATCCAGGGAGACCATATTACAAATGCTATGATTGTGGTCACTACGATTGGGTTGAGGAAGACGAATTGGTGCACATGGTGGTTAACAATCAGAGATTAACTGCTTGAAGTCTTATATTTGTGGCTGAGAAAATGTATGAGGTACTCAATTGTGTGGAGGATTTGAAGAACACCATTTCGAAAGCCATGAAGATAGCATTGTGAATGCTTTTACTGTATTTCTTGCAAATTATTTTCAAGTGAAAGTTGTAGTTATTAGTCTATGTTTTCTCAGTTGTTTAGGGATTTCTAATGATGTTGTACTGCTATTTCTGATGGAATAAAATTTCAGTATTTCATTATTCCAGTTTCCTCTATTTTAGTGTTATTCCAGTTTCCTTTGTTTTACTAGTGTTTCATTTTCTTCTAATATTCAAGTGCAAAATATAATGGGACAAAATTAAGTGCAAAATATTTGCATGCAAACACAGTTATCCCATAACACAAAATATCTGTAATATAATTTGCAAATGCAAAAGTTAACACAAAATACTCATAATAGTAAGTCTAATAATACTTAATGTCATAATACTCAAAATACACATAATGCTAAGTGTGATAATACTCATAATGTCATAATACTCTTAGTGCAAAATCCTCATGTCTTTTTCTTCTTGTTCTGTGGTCCAGGGTTGTTTGACTTCCTCTTCTTGGTTGTTTCAGTTGCTTTTCCTTTTCCCTTAGCCTCTTTGCCTTGTCCCTTAGCAATTGTTCCTTCAATCTCTTGGTTGTCTTCATCTTCTAGTGATACAACAATAGTGTCTGTGTCTTCAGTGCTTGTTTGATTGTAGTCTTCATCATCCAACTCATCATCATCATTATCCAGGTTCAAACTTTCTGACAGTTGTCTTGCAGCTTCCAAGTTTGTTGTTCTTGCACTACTAGATCCTCTTCTTCTTTGAATAGGCTGAACCAACCCTTTTCTGATTGCAGTTGTCTTAGGAATCCTTTTGTTGATAAAAGGAGATGTTGGTTTAACAAATGGACTGTCATCATCTTCATTTTCAACTGTTTCAGGTTCATTTGCCTGGGTGAGTACTGGATCAGGTTCAATTTCCTTAGTGTTTATTGGATCAGATTCATTTGGTGCATTCATTGGTTGTACCAAGGGTCTAGGGCTTCTCCTCACAGTCACAGGGTTGGGTTAGTTGAGTGTCAGGCAATGACTCAAGCTCAATTGGATGTTGCTTCTTCATAATACACCTCCCACCACCTCTTCCTCTGCCCTTTCCCCTGACTCTGCCTCCCCCTCTACCTTTCCCATGATTTTTCTCAACTGGTTCCACATGCAAATTACTCCAAATGTCCATATTTTCCCAAGCATGATCTTGAATGTTAATAGGGGACATAGGTTTAGTGTGTTGTGAAGGGTCTATTACTTGTGACAGAGTTTGTTGTGAAGGGTTTAAATCACACTCATTGGTCAAAATTGGGTTTAACCTATGGCTTCTTCTAGGTGTGGCAGCATGAATGGTTTGGGTCTCAACCACAGGTTCAGTTGTTTGGGTGTCAACAACAGGTACACTTGTTTGGGTCTCAACCTCAGGTACAATTGATTGGTTCTCAACCATAGGTTCAGTTGTTTGGGTTCCTTCTGATTGTTTAGCAGACACTGAAGAAGAGTTGGTTTCAAAAGTTTATTTCATCCAAGCTTGGGGACTGTGATACCCTTAGTCTCATAGAAGCATCAAACACAGGTGTAGCATAACACAAATTGGAAACCCAAACATTAATCACTTTGTGTCCACTAAGGTTTTGAAACATTTGGAGCAAGTAAATATCAGTTGAAAGCTCAACATGCTTCATTTTGTGAAGATATGTAAAACCAGGTAACCTAGGAACCTTCTTCTTCTCTTTCTTAGCATTGTCAAGGTAGTCATTAACAACATCTAACAAGCTAGCCTTATCTATGTCATCTATCATCACATCAGTGGTAAAACCAAGGTATTCAAATTGCAACACAACATCATCTCCCATTTTAATTGACCTACACAATTCAACACAACAACACAGACAATTTCAAACACTTCAATTACTGAAAAACACTACAAATTCTAATTACACAATCAAATTTCAAAAATTTAGGGTTTAGGGTTTCCTGAACAAAATAGGCTTGAACTTGCTTGAACATTAAAGCCATGATCACATAAATAAGGAGCAACACAATCGATATCCACATCGAATTATACCACAAAAACGAAACAACAAACAACGACAACAACTAAATAAAAATGGCAACTTTGATACATGAAATCGCAAAACACAAGAATCTCAGGAATTCAAATGGAAATTAACAGCAAACATCGCATGCAATTCAAATTAAAAAAAAAAAATTGGCATAAAACTGATAAAGCATGAACATAAAAACATACCTCTAAAAAATCGCCCAATTCGCCAAATCAGAGAAGAAGTTCGAAGAAAAAGAGATGAATTCAAATCAGAGTAGACAAAGAGACGCAATCTTTCGAGAATCAAAGAACGACTACCTATATTGATCACAACTGCAGTAAGTAGGAGAAGAAGTCGAAGAGTCATTAAATAACATAATGGAGGGAAAATGCTAAACCAGGGTTAGGGCACTAACTAAGACTTAACAACTTAACCACGCAATTAATGTCCTAAGCACCAATATAATGACGGTTAAGAAAGCTAACAAACTTGATAATTATATTTGGGATTAAAAAAAACCTATCACTACTATTGAGAATCCTTGAAACCACAACACTACCAATGAGAATTTCCCTAATAATAATAATCATAATAATAACAATAATCATAATAATAATCATAATAATCATAATCATAATCATAATAATAATAAGGGATTTTTCCCCATATACCCCTGACTTTTAGCTTAATAACTCATATACCCCCGTGTTTTTAGAAACAGCTCTTATATCCCCCACACTAGAGAAAATAGCTCAAATACCCTTACTATAACGAAAAAACTAACACCGTTAGTCTTTTTCTTCAATTAACCTCTTATTCAATTGATTAATCTCTAATCCCTTCTACATTCATCCGTTCTCTCTCCTTTCTTCCTACCTCCATTACCACTAACATAATTCAATCAAAGTAGAAAAAATTAAATTTCCAGAAATTCAAAGTACCTCTTTCTTTCTCTTCTCTTTCCCTTCTCTCTCCTAAATTCAATCAAATTTCCAGAAATAAACCCAAATTTGAGCAGAAAATTTGAACACTAACAAAAAATAAACCCAAAATATTAGAGCAGAAACTCGAGCATAAAAAAGACCCAATTCGACACAATAACAATTAGAAGAAGATGATGATTTTGTAGAGGGGATGATTTTCTGGGTTGATGATGATTTTCCGACCCTCCGTCACGTCGCCTCTCCAGCACGTCATTGTTCCCACGTAGCTGCAGCATCCGCTCGTCTTCTCCTTCAACAAAGCCCCGTAGCAGCCGCTCGTCGTCTTCCCCTCAGTAGCTGTTACCAGCGACAGCAGCAGGAGCTTCGACGCAGTCCAATGTAGTCCAACACAATCCCCAACTCAACTCAAATCAATGCAGCAATAGTAGCCCTAAAGCAAGGAGAAATTCAACTCAAATAGCACCCAAATCAAGCCCTAAATTTCGAATTTTAAGTTCCAAATTTTTTTATGTTCTTTATTATTTGTTTCTTGTTTATTTTGATGTCTTCGTTTCTGTTTATTAATTGTTTCTTTATTATTTTGAAGTATTTTTTTTCTTGTTTTTTTCTTCTGTTTTTGCTGTGCTTTTTTGGGATTCAATTGATTGTGAGCAACATTCTAATTAGGTGTTAAATGACTTAAATTAGGATTAAGTGGGAGAAAAATTAACACCGTTAGCTTTTCCATCCATAGTAAGGGTATTCGGGTTATTTTCTCTAATGTGGGGGGTATACGAGCTGTTTCTAAAAACACGGGATATATGAGTTATTAAGCTAAAACTCGAGGATATATGAGGAAAAATCCCTAATAATGATAATAATAACAATAATAACAACAACAACAACAATAATAATAACAATAATAATAACAATAATAATAATAATAATAATAATAATACATCGACAACCCTCCAAGTTCTTGTACTCCATAGTTTACTTGATTTATCTCGGTAGCTTGTTACGTTTGTACATTTTTATAATAATACTCCCTCCATTTTTAGATGTTCTACTTTTGTTTTTGGACCGTTTTCAAATAGATGTTTCAAATCAATCTAAAAATAATTTTTTTTACCTTTTACCAACTTTATTTACTCTAAATGAATTACTCATTTTTAAAGTCAACTTTCATTATTTTACCCAATCTATTCACCCAAAATTACTATTTTCCATAAAATTCCATTCACACATTTACTCTTTTACCTAACTTATTCAACTATTTTATCCAACTCAATCAACTTTGAAAAACCATTCCAAAATGATACTAAACATCTAGAAAATGGATGGAGTATTAATAAGTTTAGAACACCCTAGATTCTTTTTCTTCAACCTTCAATTCTTTATTTCATTTGACTTTTCACAATGAAAACACAACAACCCAAACCTCTCGTTTTTTCAGATCTAATTATCTCAGTCTCCTCCTCCCGGCCACTCCTCCTCGGCCGGTGCTCAACCCTACAACTCTACAAGTAATAATAATAATAATAATAATAATAATAATAGGAGTATGTATAGATGGTCATCTTTCTCTCTTCTTTTTTTCATTAGCCATCCACACTCCCTCTTATCAAACCCAATCTGAAAACGAAACCCCAAATCACAAAAATCATACCAAAATATTATTTTTTTTTTAAAAAAATAAACAAACGATTCAATGCATAAAAATCCAAACATTGAATTGTTTTTTTTTTGTTTTTTTTATTTATAAAAAAACTATATTTTTCCCCAGAAATTCATAAGGTTTGATGGTGATTCTGATGGCGATGATGATGAAATTGGAAGCCATGGAAGATGGTGATGGTGATGAAGAAATTAAATTGGAAGGTGATGATGGCGGAGATGATGAAGTTCGAAATTGTTGGGTTTAGAGGTTTGATTTTTATGAGTTTCTTCACTTTTTGGTTTGAGATTTAGAGGCATCTTTAATTTTTTTTGACTAGATTTTTATCGGTATAATTTCAAGTTTTTGGGTTGTGAATTTCGTTTTTAATTGTTTTTTTTGATGTTGTTTGAATTAAGATCTGTTAAGAGTTGTGCTTGTACTTAGTTCAGAATTAAAAAAAAAAAAAACAGTACAAGTACTTGATAACTTGAATATAAAAGGCGGACTTAGTGGTATAGATGCAGTACCTTTATTTGGAAATAATAATAATAATAAAATAAAAAATAGCCGCACAACAAACCTAACCCCCATGTGAAACTGAGTTCAGTTTGAAGGTTTGACACTTTGACCTTCTGACTGTTCCAATATTCAACTCAGTTTGAGAATTTTTATTTTTTTATTTTTTATATTTTTTTTATGAAGGAAAATAAATCATCACAATTCACAATTCACAAATTCCCATCGGTGAAATCACGTTTCGGCTGATTTTGTGAGGAGAGAAGCAAGACACTCGTACAGGTAAAATACGTTTTCTAACTACCTACGGGTAAATCATCATTATATGATGATCTAATTATGATTGATTGATTGATTGATTGATTGATTGATTGATTGATTGATTGATTTTACAGGATGATAACTAGAAAAGAAAGCAAGTGCAGTTCACCGGTTTCACCGAATGCTCTTATATCTCGGCAAAGATCGTGCGATTGTGCAGATATGGGTTGGATGCTTCGCCCTAGAATAGATCGAGTCAGTTCTCATTCTTTTCCGGTGCACTCACTTTGTATCTCCGGCACACAAGTACAGATGCGGTGGTAAGGAAAGCAGTCCGAGCCTCTGTCCCTCCATGAAGGGGAGGGAGGAGGGTAGGCAATTTGAAACGGTGGGGATGGAGATCTACCCTCGGTGAACCACCGCATTGGCAGAGCAACAAAGGGTTAGTAAGGAAAAAAATCCTATAAATTCTCATTTTGTTATTCATTCTTTTGGCTATTTTAATCAATTGTTAGTGTTTTTAGTTCGTCGATCTAAGGGTATCCTTTTGGTTGGGTTTTAAATGATTTCTATAGAAAACAATTTTTTATGGAAACACATGTAAAAAAAAAATGATGGAAAATATAGAAAATGAAAGAGATGCAAGGAGCCAAGGAGGTAGTAAGAGAGGAGTGCATAAGACATATAAGGAAAATAGTTTTCCTTTCATATTGCAAGGAAAATAGTTTTCCATCATTATATAAAATGTTTTTCCATCATCATAGAAAATGGTTTTACATTCTCTTGTATACCAAGCGATGTAAAATTGAATAAGGGTTGAAATAAAATTCTTAAATGAGCCTAAACTGAGCCTAAATGTTTTAGTATATATATATATATACATACATATACACTATATACTCTCCCCGTTCCTTGCCATTTTTTTTAACTATTCTTGTAAATAATTATTAATGTAAAAGAATAAATATAATAATGTGAGATCTTGTTTGTTTCGTGTTAATGAGTCGAATATTAATATTTAATCATTATAATTTTTACAAATACTTAACTAAAGTTATAAATGATACAAAATATGTATCTATCATGTAAATGCGTTTGTGGTAATTAGATAGGGTGGGTTTTTCTTGTTTGAATTTGGTTCATGGATTAGCTAAGAAATTTGATAAAAGGACTAAAAGTTAAGTATTTGTATCTTTCCAACCAATTCAACGCAATTTTAATGATTTAATCCCAATTATGATTATAACGAGTTAATCGTCTTTATTGTTATTTTTTTAAAATCTGGGGGACTTTGCAAATTTTGGCTCCTCCCCCTAGAGAGCATGGTGTGGCCCGATAACTCAGGGAAGGTTACTAGAGACGCCGACCACCAGGCCGTGAGGCTTTCCCAGGCGACGTTTTCTATTTACATTCTTGTCTCTTAGAAAGAGCCGCTAAACGATCGGACCAGACAGGTGCCGGTAGCTTGACCGCCTTACCCGTCATTGAAAAACACAAGCTGGAGACGTATCGGCCTATATTCCCACCAATGTGATCTCCATTACTGATGGACAAATCTGTTTGGAAACAGAGCTCTTTTATCGCGGAATTAGACCTGCTATTAACGTCGGCTTATCTGTCAGTCGCGTCGGGTCTGCCGCTCAGTTGAAAGCTATGAAACAAGTRTGCGGTAGTCCAAAACTGGAATTGGCACAATATCGAGAAGTGGCTGCCTTTGCTCAATTTGGGTCAGACCTTGATGCTGCGACTCAGGCATTACTCAATAGAGGTGCAAGGCTTACAGAAGTACTGATACAACCACAATTTGCACCACTTCCAATTGAAAAACAAAGTGCAGGGAAGGTTACTAGGGATGTTGAAAGCTCGCCCTTTCTGCATGGTTGGAGATCTAAGGAGAGAGAGAGAGAGAGAGAGTCAAGGTAGGGTACGGTGTTTTAATATTTTCCCCTTTGTTTGGTTTTCTAGATAACTTCAATTTTCGTGGACAGGGTATGCTTTCTGATAATCATACTTGTATTGTTCTAGTTGCAATGGCAATATGCAGTGGTTGGTACATGAAAAGGCGGAAGGAGTACCTCAGAAATTTAAATCAAAAATCATGTTTCATGTGCTCAACCGGATTCCAAACTTTGTGCATGGAAGTGGTAAGTAATATTAAATGCATTTTCGTTAGTATCAATTTTTATTTTATTTTATTATTTTTTTATAATTGCTCTAGAGTATGGAATGAGCTTGTGGAGAGGAGTGGAGTAATTAGTACAACACTATGTGGGGATAAGAGTGGTGAATCCCACAAAAATTTTGATGTCCATCTATGATAGAAATGGCATGTGTTTGATAGAAAGATGTTTATATGTTTTACCATTTTCTTTTCTATTCAAAAAGGTATTTTTGCATGTACATGGTGGGGTCTATAAAACATACGCGGACACCTTTACCTTGTTGGAATAGGGGTTGACTACTCTTATCCCAACACAATGTTATACTTCCTCATGGAATGAATTAAGTGTGTTCTTTTCAACATATTTGAACTTAATCATATATATTTGAACTTATTTTGTGAGAGGGAATATTAATAAAGGGAGGAGTGATAGATTCCACACCATAAACAATGTTTGGTCAATCCTACACCATGGTAAGGCATGTATGTGATTGAGCTACAAATATCAGCTGAAAGGGATGGTAATCGGTAAGGGTGATTATCGGTCAAACCTAAGTCCGGTCTCGTGTTCATTTAAGGTTTTTTGTGCTCGAGTCATCGAGTCGAACTTTGACCGAGCCTTGAATGAATTGTTCACTTACAAGTTATATTAATTACTCCCTTCGTTTTTTTTAGTTGTTTCAGTTTCCATTTTGGGATGTTTGTAAATAATTGTTCCATATCAATCTAATTTTTTTTTATTCTTTTTACCTACTTTATTTACTCTAACATTAGTAAAATACTCATTTCTAAAGTTAACTTTCATTACTTTACCCAAAATTATTTTTTCCAAAAATTTTCATTTACACATTTACTCTTTTACCTAATTTACTCGACTTTTTTACCCAACTTACTCAACCGTTTTATCTAATTCAATCAACCGTTAAACACCGTGCCATTTTGATATGGAACATCTAAAAACGAAGGGAGTATTATTCTTGGTTCTGTTGTCTTCTTTGAAATTTTTCTTAAATTTTTCTTAGTTTTGTTCATTTTTTTATTTAATGAATTTGTAAAATTTCTCATATGTAATAAGTAAGAAATTTATTACTTCCTTCGTCTTTTTATACTTGTTACATTTTTGTTATTTGGGTATTTCTAATTACTTGCTACATTTTCTATTTTTGTATGTGGTTCTATTCTTTTTTTTTTTTACCGATCTACCCTCATTTTTGTTTTTTTTTTCCTTATCATAAACCCCATAAAGTAACCCATCAATTATTATGAAAAGTTTCTCATCATTTATGTATTGTATGGTAATTTAGCCACTCGACAATGAACATTTGCAATTCTATGTTACTCGACTCATTTTAACCAAGTAACTGCGCTGGATTTGACACATGGGTATAGCTAGTTTAATCGGTACTTGGACACTCAGAGACATTTTAGAATTTTCCTTTACTTTTAACAAAACTCGTGAAATTTTCTGCCATTTTGAGTTCTCTTGCAATCTTGCATTAACTGAGAATAGGGTTCTTCATTTAGGATCTCCAGTTTATCATATCTGATTAGAATCCAAATAAAGGTTAGTTTTCTTTGTAACAATTTGTATTTTGTAATTGTTGTGTTGTTTTATGATGTAAAATTCCTGATTTAAATCAATTTAAAGCATTAGATTCACTTAGGGTTTTACGTAAATTACTGAATATTGTGATTCACTTAGCGTTAGATTAACTTATATTTTCACTTAGATTCATTGTATATCAGTGGTTTCCAGAAAGATGATTGGATTACGTTTGAGAACCAAAAGGTTTACGTAAATTCTATTGTGTTGAATTGTGGGTTTATTTAAAGAACCCTAAAAAGATTAACGTGGATATTTATTATTTTTACTAAATTGGTTGATAGTTTTATAGGATCTTTAGTGTTTACAATAATGATTATTTATTATATTAGCAAAAATCTTTGTGAAATGTTTTATTGAATTCCGATCATTTTAAATAGGCACCAATATGAAGACATCAGTAGTCAGGTTGATTACAACACTGACTAAGGGAGTACGAAGTCTTACACGCTATGTGCACTTTGATGCATTGTCTGAGAACATTAGAACAGATTGGAAGTCAATCATAGATGTGGATGGCGCATTCAATCAGTATAGGCGCTGTCCTCATGCGGGTACAGGAGTTCTTGTACGTGGGAGGGATGGGTATATGAATTTCAAAGGTGAGTTGCATCTGGATGTGGTGAGTGAGTATAAGAAACCGAATTGTGGTAGTATCTGTGAATACTTAGCGGCCATTGATGGATTGAAGTTTGGTCTAAAACTACTTCGAGGCAACGAAATTTGTTCCCCAATAGTTTTTAGAACTGATCATAGCAATATGGTGTACAATGTTGAAAAGGCTTTTAACCAGAGGGCTGACAAAATTAAGGATGTTGAGATTAGAAAATTAAGCCAACAAATATCTTCTTTGCTCCAAGAATTTCCAAAGGAATTAGACTTTATTTGGACAAAAGGTAGTAAGAGTGATGGTCCCCATTTTCTAGCTAAAAGCATGTTTGACGATTATTTTTTGGAGAAGTTTCATGTACAATTTCAGGTTACTCAACTTAAACTAATGACTCAACTAATGACTCAACAATGTCAAAGAAGATCTGTCTCCTGGTTTTTTACTGTGCATCTTCTTCTTCCGTATGCATTGCTCATTCGAGCCCTGGAAAGCGGGAAGGATTTAGCTGGTGCTGGGCTTTCAATTGAAGATCTTTGTGGAGTAAGAGTTCTGACTCTTGATCAAATTGAAGGTTTGAAGAATTCTGTTGTTATGGGGGGGAACAAAAGTCCCGTTTTTTCCACGAATCCCTCTGCTCCATCAGTTGAGGTTCAGGCTAGAGACATTGTTGTCCAGCAGGTAACCCTTTTTTCCTCTTGTTGCTAATTTCAAGTTTTATGATGCCTTTATGTGGGGAAGTTGTTGATGCCTGTGTGTGTTTCTACGTTTATTGAAAATTTGGAAGTACACAAGATTGTTCCTAGTGTTGTGATTCAGAAAAGTGGTTTCATTTGTATATGTGTGTCTGCTTGTGTGTGTGAGTGAGAGATAGATAGATAGATAGATAGATAGATAGATAGATAGATAGATAGAGAGAGAGAGTTTTGGTTTTGTGATATTACTTTTGATTCTCGAAAGAGTATGAGCTCCTTGACTGTTCCCCAGTTGTTTTACTGCTTTGCTCTTTGATGTTTCTTAGCCCTTTGTTTAAGTTGCTTCTTAGTGTCAGCGAGTATTTTCTGATCCCTTTGTTTAGTTGTTTATCACATATTTATCAGTGAAGAATCCTGATGTGCAGTGTTGGGGTACCGAAGAAGATGATGACGGTGATCCTCCCAGGTTATGGGTGCAGAATGGGATGTATCCTGGTACTGCTTTCACAKGAAGTCTTGGTGATTCAATTGCTGAAACAATCGGAGTCGTTCCAAACCCAGAGATCGTTGTCCTGGAGCTTGCACCAGATTATCCCTTTTTCGTTCTTGCTAGTGATGGTGTATTTGAGTTTCTTTCAAGCCAAACGGTTGTTGATATGGTGAGCAATCTGTTTCTTTTGTTTTAATTTGGTCTTTGGTGGTGTTGAAGATTCTTGTGCTGGCCCTTTTGATGGTAATTTTGGCAATTTCCTTGATAGTTAACGAGTAAAATTTAGATAAGGTTTTCTGTAAATTACTTTCAGCATGCATCAGGCTCTGAATTTAGACTCGCACTTGTCATTTTGGTTTCTATCATAATTGATACAAATGAGCATGCTGCCTTTCATATGTAACCTACCTAGTCATCTATAGACTATAGTTTTACATATTTCCTTATAAGAATAGATTACCTTTAAACAGCTTAGCTTTGGTTATCCGCCTTTAGACTTCATGCTGTAGACTTAGCTCCTTTATGATCTTTACACAAACCTCTCTCACCATGTGTATCAGGCAATTCATGTTATTTACTTATGATCTCAGTCAAGTCGTTCTAGAGTTACGAGTTTGACTGTCATAGTTATTTCCAGATTTCTCCTAAGTTTAATTTTTTTAATGTCTACCTCTTCTGGCTTGGCAAGTATGGCAAGCTGGCAACTTTTCGCTTAATTCCAAATGGTTTGTTGCTTGTCCTGCTACTGCAGATTATTGAAGGCTGTTGCTCCTTTAACGTACTTACCTCGTAAGTTTGTTGTATACGACAGCAACAAATGCTCCTTGACTGTTCCCCAGTTGTTTTACTGCTCTGCTCTTTGATGTTTCTTAGCCCGTTGTTTAAGTTGCTTCTTAGTGTCAAAGAGTATTTTCTGATCCCTTGTTTATCACATATTTATCAGTCATTGGATTTGGTCTTTTGCTTTCCAGGTAGCAAAACATAAAGACCCACGTGATGCTTGTGCTGCCATTGTAGCTGAATCATACCGGCTTTGGCTGCAGTWTGAAACTCGTACAGATGATATAACCGTAATAGTAGTGCATGTAAATGGGCTAAATGATGTAAGACGACTCTGTAAAACAGTCAATTCAATGGTTCTTCTTTAATTTGTTCTCCTAATTAACTATGAAAGTTTCTTTCTTATACTGCTTGTGGATTTTATATTTTGGCTAGGTTATGGGGGATACCACAAGTCCTGTTTTTTCCACGAATCCCTCTGCTCCACAAGTTGTGGAAGTGACTGGATCTGAGTCTCCAGCAACTATGCGTTTGAATTCTAGGAATCAACGTGTTAGGCATGATGCATCACGAGCTCGTCTTCGTGCCATTGAAAGTTCCTTGGAGAATGGAAATGTCTGGACCCCTTCATCTCCATCTCACAGGAAAACTTGGGAAGAAGAAGTAATTTGTTTAAAGAATTGCACTCATATGAGATGATGTTTTATTGATGATATTTCTAGAAGCTACTATTCTTTCATTGGTGAAAAAAATGTAATATTTCTTTTATTATTTTACAGGCACATATTGAGAGGGCATTACATGATCATTTCCTTTTTAGAAAGCTTACTGATTCACAGTGCCAGGTCTTGTTGGATTGCATGCAAAGAGTTGAGGTTCAGGCTGGAGACATTGTTGTCCAGCAGGTAACCCATTTCCCCCATCCCCCCCTCTCTTTTATGATGCCTGTGTGTGGGTAAGTTGTTGATTTTAAACAACTTGAGATAATCTTCTGGTGAGAGAGATAGATAGATAGATTTGGTTTTGTGATATTACTCTTGATTCTTGAAGGAGTATGAGATGTTTGGTTGGTGAGAATCCTGTATTCCTGCCTGTTTTTTGGGGGTATAAAAGATCTTATGAGGAGAGGGCGAAAGGTGTGGGGTGGGGTATATCGTGTGCAATATTAAGCTTCAGAGGCATAAAATCAGTAATATAATTGTACTGGTTGAAAGTAAATTTTGTGGTCCGCTCAACCCCTAAACACTTACTCCATAATTCTCCCTCTGGATGTTCTAAAATACTTTTCAAAAAGTTAATTACTAAAGRCTTTTGATGTAACATCATTGTAAGTGGAAGACATGGATTATAGTGTGTTTTTATACATTTTTTTGCCTGTTACTGGGCAGTTGGCATATTAAATGAAGATTCTATAATGTTATGTATATCAGAGACTCACAGAGTGATTTATTTTTCAGGGTGGTGAAGGTGATTGTTTTTTTGTTGTCGGCAATGGAGAATTTGAAGTTTTTGCCACTCAGGAGGAGAAAAARGGCGAGGTACCAAGAATTTTGCATCGCTATACAGCTGAAAAGTTATCATGCTTCGGGGAGCTGGCTTTAATGTGAGATATTATGTTTCTATTCATTGACATCATGTGATGCTAATATGATGTTCACTAGTGAGTCATTTCCGTGGTTGGAAGTGTTAATCTGTTATGTGAGGATTGGAATTCGTTGGTTGGTGATGGTAAAGCAAATTGAAAGAATTCGAATTTATGTTATTTGATACTTTGGTTTAGTGAGTAAGAACTCNTATTATTTACCCCTTTTCTATGTAATATATTTTCATACACAAACTTTTGAGCCATAGAATTTGTTACACATGCACTGATTATAGTAACGACTCGATCTTAACACTAGTAGAAAAAAACTAAAAGCTTCTTCACAAAAACTCCAGGTATTCAAAAACCTGAACCTCTTTTAATCAAAAACTCTAGGCTTTTTTATTTAAAAATAAGACTCTAGCTAGGCTTTTAAGTTTTAAGTACGTGAAGCTTTGAATTTGACGCCTAAAGATAAAAGTTGGAATATGCACTCCAAATATTTTCATTCCATATATTTTAACTCAAAATAAAATCATTCACAACTTCCCAAGTTACCCACTAACCATTATCTCTTAAATACTCAGTCACCATTCACCAATATCTATCTTTCAAAAGACTCACTAACTCACAATTATCACATAAACCCTCACACACTACAAAAAAAAACAACGTGATTTTAGCGACTGAATTAGCGACTACTTTGGTAGTTGATAATTTTCCTCCTTTTTAGGGGTTGAAAATAAAAAATAAGTGTATGGATTAAGATTAGAACCCAGGTCACCTAAATCCCATTGAAGTACTCTAACCAATAAGCTATAGATTATTTGTTTGCTACTTTAAGAACTTAATCATATTTATACTAATAATAAGTGGATAATACCTAAAGAACTCACAATTKTATTTCACTGAGTAAATGACTAATACAATGTAATATCAGTAATACTAACAAATCACAATTCTARTTCAACATCCAAAGAAAATCCTCGACTTCAAACCCCAAACACAAACCCTAAGCCTCGACTCCACCGTCGGTGGGCCACGGTGGCCCTCCGTCTCCGGCACCCTCAGTCTCCCCGGCTTCTCGCTCACTCACTCGACGACGGCGGTCGCTCACTCGACAGCGGTTCTCGCTCAACGACGAAGACGGTGCTTCTTTCAATCTCTTTTCAGTTTTTGGGCAAATTGTGTTCTTGGATAATTGTGTTATGTCGTTGTATATAACTTTTTGACAGAATTTTTGAATTTTTGTTGGCTTGAAATTTGGTGAATCTTGTTTGATTTAGGGGTTTAAGGGTTCGAAAATCGCTGAATTGTGTTTGTTTTTCTAGTTGTTAGGGTTCGAAAATGACTGAATTTTGAGGGCAATGTTAGGGTTTGAATTGCCTTCGATTTTATAGTTGTTTGGGTTCAATTAGTAAGTTTTTGGGTCGAATTTTTGTTGATTTTTTTGCTCGAATTTCTTTGTATCAATGACTTAGAAATTAGGGAAGTGTAGTTCTTGATTATGCTAAAAATGTTGGGTTATTTTTCGCAGCATTATTNACCTCCACAAGGTCCATTGGCTCATCTATAAATTTTTCTTTCCTTGCATGAATACTTGCGTTATTTCCCATGTTGGGTTCAGCTGTGTTGCTTTTTCASTCAGTCTCTTTTCTATCATTACGTTGAGGAATCTTGGAATTCAATCTTTGACTTCTTGTGTCAACATGCTTTTACAGAATGGTATTCTATACCGAGGTGTTTCTCCTGAAGTACTGATGTGTGATCAAGCAGGGCGCCTACAGGTCAGTTACTATAACATTTTTCTTTTCTTTTCCAATAAGACAACTCAGAGGATAGTATGATGAATATTTTGTGTTTGTAGTTTGTAGACTTCCGATTTGCGAAACAGTTATCTGGTGAAAGGACATACACAGCTTGTGGAATAGCAGATTCCTTATCTCCGGAAATAGTACTGGGAAAAGGCCACGGTCTTTCTGCTGACTGGTAATAGTGATACAATTAATCTTGTTTTCTCCTATGTTTTCTGATATTTGTTTCTGCTGAATTGAACTGAAAGTATTATAGTGCAGTACTCTAGTCCAGCGTAGCATTTCATTTGCAATTTACTCGAATTATTCCCGCTTAAGTTAATGGATTGCTAATTATTCCATTTTATTTCAGGGGATGAAATTGTTATTTTTAATGTAGGAAGGGATTGAAAATTATGAGAAAATCTCCACCACATGCTTTTCCCCTTCTTTTAGACAGGGCTATTTATAAATTCATTAAAAAAAATCTTTTCTGAACAACTAAAACTTTTGATGAAATTTGGGCTCCATTGAAGTATTTTTAGCATGAAGATGTCTTCAGCCCAAATAAACAGGCCTCTATTATGTAATTTAGCAATTTTGTAAAATCTTTTGCATGTTAGTTTCAACTCAAATATCGATTTGAAATGTTCTTGATAGAGGAAACATGTATGCATTATGTCCAATACTCTATTTGCTGAAATTTCGTTTCGATACTCAATATTCAATTTTTCTCAGGTGGGGTTTGGGAGTTCTAATCTATTTTATGCTGCAAGGAGACATGCCTTTTGGATCATGGCGAGAGAATGAGCTTGATACATTTGCAAGGATCGCCAAAGGGCATTACAATTTTTCGCAGTCTTGCACTCCTGAAGCCATTGATCTTATAACAAAGGTCCTTCACAATCCAATATCTTAATTTATATCTTGAGCTACCTTTAACTTTCCAGTTTAGCTGACCTACTCTTGTATTGTTAATTATTCAGTTACTTGAAGTTGATGAAACTAAGAGACTTGGAAGTGATGGACCTGATTCTATCAAAAATCATCAATGGTTTGCGGGATTCGATTGGAAGGGGTTTGCAGATCAAAGCGTTCGTGTACCTGATGAAATRATTTCCCGCATAAGTCACCATTTAGAGAGCCTCCGTGGTGATACTTCTCCATCACCATCTTCACCCCTCCAGACTTTTGAAGAGCTGAACACCTCAGAGTGGCTTGAAGACTGGTAACCAATACTCTAGATGTGAATTTTACTCTATATTCTGTCGGATGATCATATAGTAAAATAGTTGAGGGAATGCGCTTTCTCCTTCCCATGAAACTTGTCAGGTTAATTTTTGCCTCCCACTATGAAATTCTGTTGGTGGATTGTAGGTAGCGTTTTACTGAATATATCCTACAAAAACAAAGGATTTGTATATGGTTCTACAGTATCTGTGTTTTTGCTGTTGCTTAATTCAGACAAAGTAACATATCAGATTCCACCTCTTTTCATAACACGGTAGAGGAATTGCTTGGTTTTCTTTCCTAAACCAACCGCGATTGCAACCTCAAGAGCACCTTGGTCTACGGAGACCTCTGATCGTTAATCCCTAATATGACACGTTCCCTCCCAGTTATATGATCAACGGGATCAGTCGGTTAGAGATTGGGGTCGATAGTTGGCAAGGAACTAGATCCTCCCAAAAAAAAGGGGGAGCGGGCAAGCATCTTATCATTATCTGTACGATAGCGTGAATAACAAAGGGGTGATGGGTATTAAAACGAGTACATATTAAACTAAAGTGTCATTAGATTTCTAAAGATAATGAAATCTACCGAAGTGTCCTATTGTTGTTAGAAAAGGATTAAGAAATATTTATTGATATAATTGCATCATCACTTTGCTGAGCTATAAGACAAGTGTTAGGAGTGGTTGCTTGAATTTTGCAAAAAATAAGATAAAATGTTGGTAATGACTAATGACAAAACAAGATGTGAAGCAGTTGCAATTTGGGAATGACAAAGTATTAGGAGTTTCAAACAAGGAGAAAAAGACAAACTAGAAAAATATAATTAGTGAACACTCTCTTTGATACAAAATACTCGTTACACTTATCTTATTTGAGTAATCCTTCTCTATATTTTCTATGTTGTTCTCATCAATTTTGAAATAACTAATTATACATTCGCACCTATATTGGCCATATAGTTCTCATCATTGCTCTAAATCACACTCCTTTTATTGCACTTGTCTCCACTTTAACTTTGCACATTTGTCAATGCACTTCTTGACCATAAAAAAATTCAATTATACATTAATAAAAACGATAATGTATGAACATTAATAAACTACTCATTGTGATGAATCCAATAAAACTCAACATGTCGATATTTGTTCAAAAAAAATTCTCAAATTGTAAATGTTATCAAGCCTATAAACGGGAACAACAAATGAAATAGACCCAAATCCCAACGGTGTAAGTTTTATCTCTATTATATAAGTGAAGGGGGGAGGAAGATGATGTCCCTCCTTCAAAAATACAATTCTACCCTTAATGAAATTAAATATTCTTTTATAAAAATAAAAATAAAATTAAAGGTCCATTGTCATATTTAATGCAATTTTCTAATTTTTGCCATATATATTGAAAATGGAATAAAAATTTGAAATTTCAACTAAATGTTCAATGAAGTTGAATTATTGTTTTATACTAGACATGTTAGAAATAAATTGTGCATCAAAAATTGAGTAAAAAATAGTTGGACAATGTAACTTAATTAATAGAGGAAAGAGAGGATAATAGTACACTCACCCTCCGCGTTCGTTATGATATAAAAATTACTAATTTTCTTATTGTCCTAACATCCATGAGTGACATGATTTTACAACAAGTTCCTTTATGCGAGCTTGTTGAATTGATTTTCCCAAAGATAACATTGTGTATCTTGACAACATATGTTATAATCACAGTATTGTAGTTATTTATTTTTTAATGATGAATTTTAGTTCTATTCAATTTACCTCCCGTCTTGTCTATGTAAATATTTCGATCATACACAAACTTTTGAGGCCATAGATTCTGTCTACAGCATGCATGATTATAGTAACGACTCGAATCTTACACTATAGCAAAAAACTAAAAGCTTCTTCACAAACAACTCCAAGGTATCAAAACCTGACACCCTTTTTAATCCAAAAACTCTAGGTGCTATTTACTCCTATTTAAAATAAGACCTCCTCAGGCCTTTTCAAGTTTAAGTACGTGAAGCTTTTTAATTTGGCGCCTAAAGTAAAAGTTGGAATATGCACTCCAAATTATTTTCATTCCAATATTTTAAACTTGAACAATAAAATCATTCACAACTTCCCAAGTTACCCACTAACCATATCCTTAAATACTTCAGTCCATTCACCAATATCGTATTTCTCTCAAAGACATTGCACTAACCTCACTAATTCATCCACATAGAAACCCCTCACACAACATAAAAAACACACTATATTTAGCGACTGAAGTTAGCGACTACTTTGGTAGTCGATAATTTTCCTCTTTTTAGGGGTTGAAAAATAAAAATAAGTGTATGGATTAAGATTAAGAACCCAGGTCACCTAAATCCCATTAGTACTGAAATAGGTAACATTTCTTTAACACAGTAAGCTATAGATATTGTTTGTTTGCGTTACTTTAAGAACTTAATATTTTATAACTAATAATAGATTCGGATATCTAAATAACACACTAGACCTACAAGTCTCATTCATGGAGTAAATGACATAATACACATGTAATACACGTAATACTAAGAAATCACAATTCATACTCAAACATCACAAAAGAAATAACCCTCAAGTACTTCAATATTCCCCAAACACTATAACGCCTGAAGCCTCGACTGCCACCGTCGTGTGGGTCCAAGGTGTGCCGCTCCGTCTCCGGCACCTAGTCTCACACCGGCTTCTCGCTCACTCCGCCTGACCGGAGGCATTCGCTGCGACTATGCGACGTACGTTTTCTCGCTCAACGCGATAGAGGTGACGTTCCTTACATCGATCATATTCTGCACAGGTTATTTGGGCAAATTGTGTTCTTGGATATATTGTGTTATGTCGTTTGTAATATAATTGTTATTGTTATAATTCAGAATTTTCTTGATATTATGTGTTGGCTTGAAATTTGGTGAATCTTGTTTGATTTAGGGAGTTTAAGTGGGTTCGAAAATGCTTGAGAGTGTGATTGTTTGTTTTCTAGGTGTTAGGGTTTCGGAATGGACTGAATTTTGAGGGATGATTAGGGTTTGAATTGCCTTACGATTTTTAGTTGTTTGGGTTTCAATAAGAAGTATTTTTTGTGCGAGGATTTTTGTTTGAATGAAATTTTGAATATGTCTCGAATTTCTTTGGTTCAATTGAAGCTAAAAATTAGGGAAGGGTGTTTCTTGCATTATGCTAAAATGTTGGGTTAAATTTTTTCGTTGCAGACCATATATGGGGTTTGACTAGCTCAGAATAGAGGGTCGTTCCACAGATTTCCAGTGTATTCTAGGTTCTGAATTGAGTACATTATTCACCATATACTAGCGTACTGATGTCGATACGATATGACACGAGTACCGGTATGGAATCCGTACTGGAGCGCGGGGAGAGGAATTAGACGCGGCATAATTAACGGGTGAATTTGGGCTCTATACAACATTTAGGATCTTTATCAGTATTTATCTCTTCCCCTCCAATACTTGTCATACATATAATTTTCTAATGGTTTAGTTTTGATCAATTCTTATACTATACATACTTGATATTATATACATGTTGATATTGCGATCTGATCTGTGAGGCGTT
>SNQN01000743.1:22149-48586 GCA_008642245.1 Bassia scoparia
AGTACTAATTTTGATCCTTCCTTGTGGTTCGACCCATTACTTACTCACTATACTAGTATAGTCAATAGTCTTGGTTTTATAAATTTTCATTTGATAGCCTCATCTTAGGAAATCCAACGACCCTAGGTTTGAGGGCTCGTCAACAAGCCAAGCTAAAGTTAGTGCACAACTAACAGAAAGCAAATGCAAAGAAAAGGGTGTTGATATACAAGACTCATACCTCGGCAACTAGCTCGACTCGGGGGCTAGCTGCTCTTCGATAAAGCGCTCATAGGCGTCCTGACCCCTAGCACATAGCAAGAGYTGGTACTCCACTACCTCACCAAGACTCAAGTCATTATACAACACAATAACTAGAAGATCCTTATCCATCATAGTATTTGTAGGATCATGAGGCACTGCAGGCGTAGAACAACTATGCTGCCTCACCACACGCTCACCAAGGTACCAAACAGGCCCTCAAGGCCCCCAGAAGATACATCGTCTTTTAGCAAGCTCGGTCGCTGCCGCAAACCCCTCGCCTCTATGGGCGCCACTCCACCTACAGCTAGATGTGGTTAAAATCGCAAACATTCAAAGAAAACATGCAAGTAAAAGGCAACAAAACTCACCTCAAATGGATTTAGGCGACGGAAAATCCTCYTAGTGTTGCAATTTTGTAGAAGCTCTAGAAAATTGCAAGGGAAAGGATACACGTCCCAAAGGACCAATGCACTTAAGCACCAAATTATCACCAAAACTGCCTTGATTTCATTGAAGTAATTGGCATTATAGAGCCAAAATATTACAGCCCTAACACTTAATATTATTTACAAGATACTTCGGAAAAAGATAGAAAATTGAAAATCCTAAAACCCCTTGAAATATCCCCATGTGTTACAATGTATTTGGAGAGAAAATAGAAAGGTTATTAACCGAAAATAAATAAGGAAAACAAAGCATATTTCCCTTAATTAAAATCTATCAAATTAAGAAAACCTTTGAAGATCCATGCTCAAACCGTCCAAAATGAATGCCAAACTGAATTAGGGTTTCTTCGTTTATTGCGCAATCAAGCCATTAATTCTGATTTGTGTTTAATTATTGCAACTTGCTCCCATGCTTTTAATAACCGTTTGTAACAGCCTTTGAGAGTTATTTGAAGAGCCAAGTCGAACAAAAAAGCCTCTTAATAGATATTACTGATTTTTAGCTCAAAACCCTTCACATGCTTTCTTGAATCTGGACTAAAATGTGACCCTTGATATTCCTTGCATGYAATTCGACTCTCCTGCCTTGGTGACTGATTTTATGACTCTAATTAATAAAAATAAAGTACTGAAAGAATCACAACTCGATTTACAAAAAATACAAAGTTACAATTGACTCAAACCAAATCTGGACTACGACTTGGACTAAACTRGACTATTCGGACTAGACTGTTATTTTTGCAAACACAATCTGAATTGTGTTACAAACTTGACTCGATTTAAATAAAGGAAATAAACTCAAAATAACTTGGTCCAAACTTGAACAAAACAAACTAAGACTCAAAACTCAAGTTGGACTTTATTGGATTTGGACTGATTCCAGAAAGCAAGGAAATCATGTTGCAAAAATTGCAATATGCCGCTGCAACAAACCCCCTCGGYCTTGCATTTCCAACTCGCCTCCATGGGCGCCACTCCACCTGCATCTAGATGTGGTTAAAATCGCAAACATTCAAAGAAAACATGCAAGTAAAAGGCAACGAAACTCACCTCAATTGGGTTTAGGCGATGGAAAATCCTCCTAGGCTGTTGGAGTCCACCAGTCCAAGTCAGAGTGTCTCGAGGTGTCCACCATATCATCACGGGCCACCGAGCAGGTTGTGCATGGGGAGACAACCTAGACACCAGGCCAAGTCCATACGTGGAAAGTACTCATATGCCAAGAACTACAATTACAGCTAACAGGATCAACCAGTAGGGGTAAATCAAATACAGACAAGGTGGTAAAAGTCAAAGAAAATTACCTCAAGCACTCTCCAACAGCCACCTAGTGCAGGAACTATAGTGCCATCCAGCTGACGGCAACACATCCTCATGGAATGGACCAGAGCAACATAGCCAAATCCGTCCTAATCATAGGAGGAAACAGTAGAAAGGTCCTCCAGAATAGGGAGAAAGCRAAGCTGAACCCTACCTCCAGTGCCCTTATCGGGACACAAAGTTGTGCAAAGCATCACCAGGATAAAGATCCTAGCTGAATGCTCATTTGTGGTACCCGCCAGCTCTAGACCATCCATGAGCATACTCTACGACGCTCTGTTGTCTAGGCTCTCGGTTCGCAGACAAGAAGTGATCGGAGCTAGCTAGTTATCTAAGCGAGGATCAGAAAGCTTGATCTCGCTATCCAAAGGGACAAGCTTGTCAGTGAAAGCAAGTCCTGTAAGCATGGCAAAGTCATATGGAGTCAAAGCCATTTCCCCCCATGGGAAGTGAAAGGTGTTCGTGGTGTCCCAAAACCACTCCATCAAGCCGAACACCGGGATCTTAGGAGCAAGCGAGTACGACTGGCTAGTCATGCTGAGGATGAAGTCATGAAAGCCGCACCGGCCTAGGATGTCCCACACTCCTTTGCGACKCTCAAAGAAGTCTTTGCRGAACAGATCGCMAATAGTGTGAGAAGTTCCATACGTTCGAGTCATATAGTCACTCTTCACGAGGGATGATGCAAGGGTTAGCAAGTAAGACATAAAAAAGGTAACTAAGCAAGTGAAAGCAACATACCCATCCATTCTTCAGACGAGTGGAGATGTGGTAATCAGGGAAGCAACACAGCTCTGAGTTTTCCCCATCGGTCACCTTCCATCTCTGGCGGCATGTGTAGACACCTAAATGTGTCTCCCCAAATGAGTAATCCGTGATGAAACATACCGCGTCTCGCGATTGTTTCGACTCAGAAAAGATGCTTTGAACTCACAAAAGTTGGAAATTATGTGAGGTCATTACTCACGGATACTATTAGCAAAGGACAAACAAAGGGGACAAAAATATTTTCTTTATTTTTTTAATTTATTCATTTTAGATTCTTTAAAAATAATTATATTGTGATCTCCATAATTTTCCCACTTTTTCATTGCTCTCTCACATTTTCTGAGGATACTCACCGGATATCTTTAAATTACTTCTCACTGAATTTTTCTATATTCTTTCTATGATTCTTTATAAGCTTTTTATACGCAAGAGAGAAAACAAAAAAAATATCAAAATACACAAAATTACCCCAGAGAACATACAGTAAAAACCTATCGTTAGAACACATCTTAGAAACCCTGCTTCGGAGAGCAAGGGTAGTTCCTACGCTGTGTCGAATCAAGGCCAATCACATCGCGTTTTATGGAAACATAGTCTAAATCGGAAGACAATAAAAAAAACAATGCCCTCGCATAATAAATCCAATAAGTGTATAATACACACAAGTCTGACGTTATATAACCGAACAGGATCCCTGCGTATCAGGCCCTGCGTATATACGCAGGGTTTTTTCCCCTCCTCGTTGCTACTCGTGCTATTATAAATACCGTGCCTTGCTCATTCCGACTACAAGGACACACATGTCCCTTATTCAATTTTCCCGTCTCTAACTTGCGCTATTCACTCCTCTCACATACTCGCCGTCCATACCTTTAGACACATACGTTCTTAGTTTCTAGCCATCGATTCTTTCATCAACAGAGCGAAATCAAGTATAACTCTGAGATTACTCACCCTAAAACATCTTTTTTGACTCTTCTTAATTCCTTTTGTCACTTTAATTTGACTAATTATATTATGAGTTTCAATTAATCAACACAATGTAGAAACTCACTTTAATTGATTTCATGTAAATATGTGAATTGTCATTAACGTTTTCAAATTCGTTTATCATCCATCTTGTCACAATTTATTAGTATGCATATTGTTATTGTCAAATACTAACGCGTTTATTTGTCTTGATTAGCAATTTGATACACAAGACGACTCTTTTTAGTTTTTACCTTAACGATTTGTGTATTTGCAGAGACAAGGTGTGAAGATATACATATACATTTTATGTTAACTAACCTTTGTTTCATGTTTTGTTTGCACATATCTATCACAATTGTATTATACTGCCTAACAAAGACCGGAATTCAATTACTTGTCACATTAAAGTCAGATAATCATGGACGACCGTTTATAGGCACCTTATTAATATTGACTAATAATCAAGTGATCGCCTTATCCATGGTAGAAGTCATGTTTACATAATAGCAACCACTAAATAATAAGATTAGTGCGCTTTCAAGATCAATTCAATAGTCTCTTTGAATTCATTGTTATGAACTTATGACCTACAATGAGACCGAACGATAGAGGCCGCTACATGCCGGCAGCGATTGGGTTACTGATTCAATCCGTACCATGTCCCCGAACCCACACTTTGGTTACTGGACCTATTTGTGGGGCCACTAGTTTGGCACCAATGTTTCGGGCGTCCGTGAATAACCTATATAGGCACGGTGGCGATCCCCTTGACTCGACAACACACCCCAACGCATTCACATGCGGATTCCATGACACTGAAGCTGAGGTCACGCCCCCTAAGGCGGGGGCGAAGCCCTACAGCATGCTACAAGCAAAAAAAGAGCAAAGGTTCAGAAAACCAACGGGCAACATAACAACTAAAAATGGGCATCTCGCATACAAACAAAGGGTCCTCCGGGGGCTTATAGCTAATCAACACAACCATGGTCGAAGGAAATGCACAATTTCCCAACAATCGAAACAACAGACAAACAATTAAAGGGTGAGAAAGAGCACTTTCTTCTCCCTAGTGAATATACATGGCTAACGAAATGCACAATTCCACTCATGAAGTCTATGTGCAACAAGGATTTCAGAAAGTTGTGTGTATTCGCTTATGTGCCATAATCCCCTATTAAGCAAGCAATCATCATTAAGAAGCACTTTTTCAAGCTTTAAGCTACTTACAATGGTGAAATCATACATGGGCATTCACATTGTTGCGAATAGACATGGAAAAGCTTATTCTACCATTACAAACAAGAATAAGCAAGGCATATGCATAATTCAACAAGACATGGGCACACATGGCAAGCTACTATTCATCATCTTCTCCAAGTAGTAAGCTTACAATGGCATAACTCATTCAAATTTTCACTAAATTTGATGAAACAAGTTGCAAAAGACTCACAAAGGCATGAATAAACAAAAGAATTCAACAATTTCAAGCATACACAAGCAAGGGAGAAAGCCCCAATTCAATTGCACAAATTGACAAGGCATATTCAAATGGCATGATTTTGGATATTAAATTGCAACTTACAAGTGAACATCAAGTTTGGAGAAATAAACTTACTTGAATTTGGAATTTGATGAGCAAAAGAAACCTTTCCAAGCAATTCCAAGACGCAACAATGGAGTTTGGAGAGAGTTTGCAATAGACAAAGCAAGAGGCAAATGGAAAATGAAGCAAAAGTTCCAAAATAAGGCACGAAATTCGACCAAAATAGGTCAAGTGCTGGGCGTATTTACACCCAACTTTTGCCTATTTTGGCGTTGGAAATGATCTGGTTCCCCGTACAACAAAATAGGTGCCCATTTGTTATTAATTGGGTCATTAACCGAGAGTACAATGTAATTCCTGCTGACACTCAACACTTCAAAAAGAGAGTCATTTATCCATCCTACCCAAAGTCCTCCACTGAGAGCAACTTTATCATAGTCAGTGAAGTAGTTAAACCCTAGAGATCTAAATTTATTATAAGCCTTACAAACGTCACATTTAGTTTCCATGATAAAAACAAAGTCCAAAAGAGGGTCTCCCATCAAAGTTTTTAGCTTGCGAACTGTCGAGCTTGCGGGAGAGTTGATTCCCCGACAATTCCAAAATAGACCTTTTATGGTTCCTGACGCGATTAATGTTGTTCAACTGCCGCAAAACCCTCTTCTACATAAGAAATGGACAAGTCAATAGAGAAAGATTAGAAGAGTTAGCAAAAACAAAATGCCTTTCAAGTACACAAGTGTTAATTACATTTGAACTTTCCCCTTTACTTCGTTTAAGTTGTCTTTTCGCAAGCTTGTATCTTATCTTTGGTGGCATAATCTTTTTCCCCTTAGTTGAGATCGATTCATTATATGTATTTCTGGGATCCCACGAATTCACAACCCCTTCTTCTTCCTCATCAAATTACAATGAACAAAGGGCAACRTCCGTGATTGCCTTCCTCTTTAATGGGCAATTCTCTACTCGAAATCTCCTCTTCACCTTCCWATTTTTGAACCTTCTTAAAGGAATTCTAGTCCATGATCTAGTACGCTGGTGAGATTGGTCGAAGAATAGGGCCCCATCAGACATAGTTGCAGTAATGGAGGTACCGAGGTAATATTTGAAATAATTTCACCTTCAAGTTTTGTAATCGGTGGATCATGACGGTCCCGAAGTAAAACAACAATCTCCGGTGGAGCATCAGATCAGATTCAGAGATAGAGTTATTATCACTTTCCCATAATTCATTAGGAATATCCAAGTTGTTAGGGTCGTTAATATCCTCCATATTCGGGTCCTCATTAGGGTTTTCTGGAATCATACCACTCACAAAAGGGGAGTCATCACTGTCAGCATCAACGTCCATAGGAGATTGAGTGTCATTGTTCCCCAGATTCCAAAAGAATTCATTCCCTATGAACCTAATTGGGTAGTCTGCAAGGCTTGGCTATAACCCATCCTATCGTCTCTTAAATCACTGAATCTKCTTGGTGGCTCAACTCGCCTATCAATTAAAGATTGAAGAATGTAGTCATATCTCTCCTGTTGTTGGATAGAGTATGTGGGTTGCTGTTCATTAGCTGGATACCTGGGAGCCTCGTAATAGGGGTTAAAGCCGAACCTGTTACTAGTAACACCATCCCCTAACAAGTAGGGTTCCATAGTATTAAGGTAATGATGTGAGGGGGGGGGGGGGGGGGGGGGGGGGGGGGGGGGGGGGGGGGGGGGGGGGGGGGGGGGGGGGGGGGGGGGGGGGGGGGGGGGGGGGGGGGTTACCCGTAGGTGACTGGGCTGTAGGATCTGGAGCTGGGTTGGGGGCAGTCACTTCAGTTAATGGTGAAGAATCCGAGGGATGAGCTTGTGGATGGGCAGGGTTGCTCAAATGTGTCTAAGTTGGGTGGGCATTAGTGGTCGAGTTATGGTGGTGAGCCTGATTAATAGGTTCCTTACGAGTAGTTGGGTTGTGATGATGATTGGACTCTTGTTGGTTATCAAGAGGTGAATGCGAAGGGTTAATAAGATCATCTAAGTTTGGGAAGTGGCTGTGTGGTGGAGGATTACGGTTAAGGTGGGATTGATGGACTGTAACCATTAGGGCTTAGAAAGGGGCATCATTTAGTGAGAAGCTTTGCCCTTGTTCAATTCTCCTACCACCAGCAATTGTTTCAATATCAAAATCAACAAGCACATTAGTCGGATGGAAGGGTGGTGATGGGGGATGGTCCTCATTTGTGAGCCTTATGGTGGTGGTTAGGTTTCTTTCAATACAAGGTGTAGCTCTCAAATCCAATGAGTATATGGTAAAATTGTGATCGGTTTCAAGGATAGGAAACCCTCTATCAAGAAAGGTGAGCATTTGAGCCTCAATATCATCAGAGACTGAGGAGTGAACTCTACTGCATCTATTAACTTTGTGGCCAACTCTACCACATTTAACACAATACTTAAAGAGGTGCTCATACTTGAACTGAACCCATAAGAGGAGACCATCATGCAAACGAAGAAAGAAACCAAGAATAAGAGGATYAGCTATGTTAATCAGTACCTGGATGCGTAGGTAATCATACCTTAGAACCAAATGGGGTTCTTGTTCCACATGAAATAACTCTCCAAATATTTGTCCAGCTACCTCAACAACATGTGGGTTGAGATATTCGAAGGGGAGACCACATACTCTCACCCAAAACTTGGCATATGGGAATCAGATTGTGTGAGGGACACTCTCCGTTGAGCATACTGCAAACACGAGTAGTGCACCTTCAATGTTGGCCTTAGTCTTGTTGAGAAGCTCCCATTTGTCTTCCTCATCCTCACAATGMAAAGTGAAAATCTTTCCCAATGGTCGCACAATAATCCTCCCTCTAGTTCTCCATCTTTGGTTGATGTAGCACTGGATCCTTGCAGRAATCAAGGGTCTATAGTCCATAATCATGGCAAGGACACACTTCTCATAATAATCACGATAGCCATTGGTAATTTCTTGCTTAACGTCTAAGATACCCCCAGCTCGTGGGTGTYTCCAGAAGTTGTGAGCCATGGTGGAGGTGGAAAAAGCAATAGGAAAACCAGGAAAGGYAAAGAGGATGGAAGAAAACCTCACAGGGAAAACTGGGGGAGGTGGTAAAGGGGAACGGTAAAAAGGGGGGATGAATAGAAAGAAAGGAAAGAAAAAATCGTTGAGAAAAAGGGAAAACCTCGAGAATGAAGGCTACAAGGGAATGATGACCTAAAAGTAACTTTTAGAGAAGTAATAATGAACCTGGAAAAATGAGAAAGGAGGAGAGAGGAGAAGCGGACAAAAAAAAGAAAAGGACAGAAGCGAAGAATAAATGGAGGGGAAAGGCTAAAGGGATAAAATAAAACAACAAAAGCAACAACCCTAATAACTTGGGAAAACAAAAAGGCCATGCAAAAGGAAATGAATAGAGTGAAGTAGGCGAGAAAAGACAAGAAGGGAATCTAGGGTAGGGGAAGGGGAAAGGACCTAGTAGATTACAGGAACAAGAAACCCTAAAATCAAAACCGTGCAAACACCAGTAACAAAACCACTTACAGAGGTGACCTGAAAACCAACCTCCTTACGGAGGAAAACCRGCTCTAAGAAAATCCTAGAGAGAGAGGCTCTCCAAATACCTTTTAGAGAGAGAATTGTTCACCAATTCGTCAAACTACGTCTTCTGTACAACATAATGACACAAGCTACATCTTGTATACAACATAAAGACACAAACTACATGTTTCATCAAAGATACTACATGGGTAACACAACATAATTCAATTCAATTCTTMACCAAGTTAAAAAAMAACAACACCAAATTGACATTGGACCTAATGATTTTATCCTACTCCCTCCTCCATTCCAATTTGGAAATTGTACAATTCTTCTAATTTGTTTGAAATTCGTGTAGTAAAATTAAAGTGATTTTTTCAAATTTAAAAATGAGTGGAGGAGATAAATTTTGGTGGAAAATCGAGAATAATGAAGAAAAAAGAAAGGGGTAATATGAGATATTTTAGGGGTAAAAGTAACATTAAAAAGTAAAAAAGCAAAATGTGAAAAAGAAAAAAATAAAACAAATGTAAAGAATAAAATGGAGTATGAAAAAAAGAAAACGCAAAGAATAAATTAAATTGGAACGGATGAAGTAACATTTAAGGAAAATGTTAATCATGTCATATTTTAAAAAAAGAAAATTCAATGAAACATTTATTGGTGTCAAATAGAAATTTGTTCAATTTAATTTTGAGAATTGAATTTAATGTTGGAAAAATTAACAGGAATAATTTCATCTGTGAGTGGTATTCCAAAAATAAACCAACCTTTCGATTATCCCAGAATAATTCGACCTTTGGGGCTTATCTTCCAAAAATAAATCAGATGACTTGCAACTTGAACAACCGGTTAAAATTAGATTTAAATGTTTTTTTCCCTTTTTTTTTAATTCAAAGCCCACTAATCTCTCTCTCTCTCTCTCTTTTTCTCTCTCCCTCTCTCTCTCTCTCTCTCCTGCTCTCTCTTTCTCCCCTCCTCTCTTTCTCTCTCTCCTCTTACTCGTGTGTGGCCCAGTGGTTGGCTGGGTCGTGTGTGAGGTGGGTCGAGTGGCGTTGGTGGGTTGCACGACGGGGGTATTCGTGGGTGGTCGTTGATGGGTCATGGGTGGTCGTGGCTTGGTGGATTGCGCTACTAGGTGGTTGAGGGTGGTTAGGTCGTGAGAGTTTGGTGGTTGTGGTCGTGTGGCCGTCGTGGTGTGGTTGGCTGTGGTGGTGTCGTTGTGTGGTTGGTGGTGGTGTGTGGTGGTTACAGATCTGTGGTGGTGTGGTCGTGTGGCTGTGGTGGTGAGGGGTGGTGGATGTGATGGTGTTTGTGATGAGGGGTGGGTGACGTGGGTGAGGTGGAGGGTGTGTGGTGGTTGGTGGAGGGAGGGTGTGATAGGTGGTGGGAGGATGTTAATTATATTTGATTAAATTAGTTTAATTAAATTTTAATTACAATCAATGACGAAGCGACACGTGACAATTAACCTAGTCATTAGGTCACAAGTCAGTTAGGGTGCATTTTTGGAAGACAAGCCCCAAAGGGGTCGGATTATTCTGGAATAATCGAAAGACGAGTTTAGTTTTGGAAGACCACTCAAAGGTGAGATTATTGGTGTTAATTTTTCCTTTAATGTTTAACATTTTGTAATATTTAATCACTTGAAATTATTGGGCAATCAATAGCAACATAATGAGTTTAATTTTAATTTTTAAAAACAATAGCAACATAATGAGAACACAAAGCTTTAGTTAATAATTGAAGTTGGAAAAATGCAATAAGAATTAGGATATTCCCGAYTCCCGAGCGTTTCCYCTGATAGACAATAGAAAATTGTCCTAAAGTGGCCATCCGTCCTTGGCAAACGACGTTTTCACTTGCACACATACTCCCTATGTAATAGCAACAATCTGTCGAGCCACCCTTTCACCCACCAAATCGAAATCCCCCTTTTGTAATAGCAACACCAGCGCACTCTCTCTCGTTTCCTTGTTCAACAATGGCGACTACTATGCCTTCTTTGCAACACCCATTTCTTCAACAATGTCCCTCTTTGTCCGCATTCTCTCACTCCTCACTTTCTTCCACCTCAATAATCCCATTACCGTCTTCTTCTTCCTCTCGCATTTTGAGAGTGGTTGCTTGTCTTCAAACATCTGCTGCATCTCCTCTCAATGTGCTCAATGGCAACTCTGATTCATCCGCCAATCAACGCACTCAAATCCGCTTTGGACTTCCCAGTAAAGGTCGTATGGCGGCTGATACTCTTGAACTTCTTAAGGTTCCTCTTTTACCTTTTTTTTTTTTATTGATTATTTTTTAGTTTTGTTTTTCTGAGTTTTTGGTTGATGCAGGATTGTCAATTGTCTGTGAGGCAAGTCAACCCACGCCAATATGTTGCTCAGATTCCACAGGTTTGTGCTTTCATTTCTCATAATTTACCCTTTTTTTTTGTCATAACTTACAATTTTTGGTGTTTGATTATGTAAACATGATATGGGTTGAATCCATTAATATTGAATTCTCTGTTTTCTGAACATGATTTGGTTGTGGCTTTTTGTGTATTACATTCAATAAAGAAACATGTTGTAGGAACGAAGATTGTACTAGTATTATTGGTTGATGTGACTTTGTGGGATTAATGACTATTGTATTGGGACTTGTATTTGAGTTTTCATTTATTAAATTGGCAAAGGTGGCATGTGCCAAAATGTTCGGTATGCTGGGTTCTTCATTTGTGAAAGCGAACCATGTTGGGAGTAAGAGTGGCATATTTCTTGTTTGGGGTTCAAATTATGGTCATCAGTATACTAGATGAAAAGGGTGCATAATTTTTGATTGACTAACYTTAATTATGCGGTTGGATGTTGCAGCAAGGGAAAGCCTTAATGTGTTAGAAATAAATTTGCATTTTTGGAAAGAAATGGAAGAACTATGAGCTCCCAAGTATGCTCATTTGTTTGGTCTAGGCTTCCTTTGCCCTACTTTTGATAATTTCACTATTGTTATCTTGTTTCTCGTGCAAACCATGTGCTTCATGTAGTTTCTAATATTGGTCATAAAATCTATGTTTGGCATTGGATCATATCTAATTTAATTTACATCAATCAATCAAAGCCTTATTCCCATAAGTAGGGTYGGCTAACATGAACCAAAAATGACTATTCCGGGAAGTCATGCACATAAATTTTCCTCCTCCACTCCCTACGATCGAGAACCTCACTCGCTTGTAAATTCAAATGTTTCATATCCTTTTTAACTCCTTCCCACCAAGTCATTTTCGATCTCCCTCTACCTCGTTTAAAATCTCCCTGATCTCATTTTTCCACTCTTCGCACCGGTGCCTCCTCCTGAGGTCTTCGTCTTACATGCTCAAACCAACGCAAACAATTTTCCCTTATCTTACTTGCAATATCTGCAATACCAACTTTCCCACGGATAACTTGATTTTTGATTATCCCACAGAGCATTCCCACACATTCATCTCAACATCCGCCTCTTAGTGATCCCTACCTTTTGAATATGCTCTTTCTTAGAGGCCCAACATTCTGTGTCATAGAGCAAGAGCAATACCGGTCTAATAGCAGTCTTGTAGAATTTTCCCTTCAACCTTAGAGGGTTGTTTCGATCGCACACCACTCCCGGCTCTCCATTTAAGCCACCCTGATGTGGTCAATGTCACCATTCTTTTGGATGATTAAACAAGATACTTAAAGCATTCACTCATTGCGAGATCTTTTCCGTCTAACCTCACCACTCCATCATTTGTCCCCCGTTGTGACCCAAAACGATATTCCAAATACTTAGACTTGCTCCGACTTAACTTAAATCCTCGAGATTCCAACCATTGTTTTGATTGCTCCAACTTGGCATTAACCCCCAAATTTAGTTTCATCCACTAAAATAATATCATCCGCAAATAGCATACACCATGGTACCTCATCTTGGATTGGCCTCGTCACATCATCTATAACCAATGCAAAAAGGAAAGGGCTCAATGATCCTTGATGCAAACCAATTGTTATAGGGAAGTCCTTTGTCAATCCATCACAAGTCCTCATATTTGTTGACACATCCCAATACATGTCTTAAACCAAACTATATACCTTAGGGGAATACCTTTTTTCAACATTGCCCACCAAAGTACATCTCTTGGTACTTTCAAGCCTTTTCTAGATCGATGAWAACCATATGGAGGTCCTTCTTCCTCGCCCTATAATACTCCATCATATGCCTCAACAGATGAATTGCTTCAATCAGGCATAAAACCAAACTAGTTTTCGGATATGCTTGTGCATGACCTTAACGGATGTTCTATAACCCGTTTCCACAATTTAATTTTCATGTTTATTCTTATTTATTAGCTTCGATTTTGATTTCTAATGTTATTTTTATATTTTATTGTTGATTTGACAAAGTTGATGGATTAAGTTAGGGGCTGTAAATCTCTATTATATAAAGGACGAGGGGAAGTGATGGTGTCCACATAAGATTACGACACTTGCCCTCACTCATCCTTTAATGTTGTTAATCGAGTTGGGGTATTCAAGTCAAATGAACAGTACTTAAATCATCCATAATAACATTTACTTGTTGAATCTTTAACAACAAAAACAAGTAATTACAAATAAAAATGGCACTAAGTTTAGTTTATTGAAAGCTTAGTTTTATCGAAGATTCAAATTATTTTATCATTCGAAATTTAATTTGGTGATAAATAATTTTTCATAATATCATTTATGGAGTACTCCAAAAGCAAATTACTTAGGCGATAAAATTTGTTTTTTATGCTCTAAGAGTATCTTCATCAATGATAGTATTTGCCAAAGTTCATCAAGTATATATATAAAAAAGCATTGGTGTAATTGTTGATGGGTAAGAGAGAGATAGAGATAGGGAGAGAAAGAAGGAGAGAGAGAGGGGGAGGGAGAGGGGGGGGGGGGGGGGGGGGGGGGGGGAGAGAGAGAGAGAGAGAGAATTAGCTTTTTTTTGTCATGGATGTAGATGTTTTAAGAAACTGAATGAATGAAAGGGCTAGGCCGCTTGGGAAACTAGATTAAATTAAAAAACCAGAAAATTTCTTCATATATTTTTATACTTATGTTAAACATTCTTAATGTTTTTGTGAAGATAATGTTGTCAACTTCCATTAAATATTCAAATTTTTTAAAAATAAAATCTGACACCGCACGCTTGCTTAAAAGGCTAGTAAGTTTATAGGTGGTGGTCATTTGGTAAGTGTCATCATCAAGGAGAAACACACCTTTCCCTCACTTTGGAGGATGAATCCCTATGTTTAAAGTTTGCCCTGATCAAACGACCACCACCTATAAATATATGAGTTCCTCCAGTCCAAAACTTAAACCTGATCAACTGATTTTATGAGATGGTGAATCGAATGTCCCAGGATAGGTTTCCATACAAATAATCTCACATTGGTTATAAGCAAAATCATAATATGCCAGTTTTTTCATCATTCAACCAATAAGTTTAAAGTTGTGTAGTTTAAGTTTAGCTAAAAGTTGCTTACTAATAGTGACATCAAAATGATTTAAACACACCAAATTGATTGGATGCTGTTAATAGGCTTAAATTATTATTTTTCCGACTATGAAGCATTTTAATTTATTGATAACCTGTTTGCTGACTAACATGTCTACTTTTTTTGGTACTCTTATATGAAAGTTGGAACTTATACTAATGTTGAGGAGACACTTATAACATGATGAATCTTACTTTTTTTTGTTTTAGTATGGTTATCTGATGCATTGTTATTTATAATTTGTAGATAATGTTATATGAATGTTGAAGGGAATTTATTGCAGGAAGAGTTTTAAAAAACAAACTTTATGTAGTGTCAGGCATGTTAAATTAGATTTGCAACAATTGTGTAGTAGAATAAAGGGAGTAGTACATTTTGAAAGCTATGTTACCTAGACACAAATTACATGTCTACTCGGATACAAGTGTCCAAGTATCCATCTCGGCCATTTTGTCCAAGTTTTTAGTGAAAAAAAAAAGTATCCAAGTGTCTCATTGTGGACATGAGACGATATGAAGCACGTTTTTTGTGGCAAATCACGGTGTCGAAGTAACATAGATAGAGAGTAATATTTATCTCATCTTTGTTACTAGTTAGTATTCCTTGTACTGAATTGAGAAGTGAGTTTTAGCTTTTCTTTATCCACATCCTCAACCAACTCCTCTCTCTCTCTTTTCTCTTTAAACTTCTTGATCTCTATTATATAAGCCAAGGGGGAGCAATGGTGTCCCCCCTATTAAAAGACGTAAACACCCTTAATGATGTAAAAGACTTAATTACCCTTAATTAAAAAAATATAAATTCTCTTTATTTTTTGTACTTGTCATAACATAAAAAAGGTATGTTGACTAATTTTTCCTATGAATAAAAAAAAAGTTTAATTAATTAGTGTAAAAAGATTCAAATAAAAATACATTAATTACATTGACTAATTTATTCCATTGAATAACTTAAAAATTGCAAATTATTTTGAAAAAAGTTTAATTAATTAGTATGAAAATATTCAAATATAAATACACCATACATTAATTACATAGACTAAAATTTTCACATTAATCAGTTAAATCATTGCAAATTATTTTGAAAATCATATTGAATTAAATATTTATTAAATCATTGTGTATTTCAATATTACTATTTGTATGTCAATGTAATTAATCACTTAATCTCTTTGTCGAGAATTTCAATTGAAAAGAAAAAAAATACATGGAAATTTTGAAAATTATAATAACTCACCGCCATTGTTAATTTGAATCTGTAGCTCAATTACATAATTTTTTTAATTGAATATTTGTTTAATATAAATTTTTAAACTGACCGCACGCATCGCGTGCTTATAGTGCTAGTTGTTAATTCTATCGGGAGATTATTTCTTCCGCTGTTCCATCGCTTCCTGAATCACGTGGGCAATACTTTTTAAGAAGTTTTATTTGTAATAATCTACCTGGTTCTTTTTTTTTTCTTTTTCTTTTTTGGTTGCTTCTTCAATGACTGAGTCTTGCATTAGTTTTCTCTTCTATTTAGGCTGTTTGCTTGGGATTTTGATGGATATGAGTTATTTGTTTTTATTATATACTGTCATAACTCTATTTTTGATTATGTCTTGTGTTAGATTTCAAACTTGGAAGTGTGGTTTCAACGCCCAAAAGATATAGTACGGAAGTTGCTATCCGGAGATTTGGATCTTGGTATTGTAGGATATGATACTCTCAATGAGTATGGACAGGTGGATATTACTACTTTTAATTTTAATTCCCTTGTTCATTTGAAAGGGAACGAGGAATGTATCTTATGCAATATTGTCTTTTATAGTTTTTTTTTTTTTTTCCCAAATATCCTTATTCTATTAGACGATAATAATGCTCCTTTCTCTTGCTCTTCATGGTCTTGTTTGTTAGCATTGGAAATTCCTTTTTCTTTGCATCCTTGATCTTTCCATTTCTTAAGACGCAATATGTTTTATATCATGACATTAATTGCACATGTATAAATACTTCCAATTTTCATGCTACCTTGCAATTAAAAGTGACAAAACTCTTAACTATTAATTAAAATATCCCAACTTTGAAAAAAATACATTTACTTACTCCATTATTGGATAATGATTACATGTAGCTTTAAATCCAAGTTGGGAGTGTCAAAATGTAAAAATGAACACAAAATTGTCACCAACAAAAAGGAATGGAGCAAGAACAATGACATAGAATAAATGATAAATGGTACACGACCTTGTGTCATTTTCTAAAACTTGTGTTCTTTAAATAAGGGATCAAAAGAAGCACATTATAGGACTGCATTTTTGTCAAACCTTCTGTTTTGCTTGGTCTTGAAGGATTCTATTGTGTCACTCTTTTGTGCAAACGTATGTTAGAGTTTGATAGAAGGGAACTGTGGGTGGTGAGGAGAGAGAGAGAGAGAGAGAGAGAGAGAGAGAGAGAGGGGATTGGGGGAGAGGGAGAGGGAGAGGGAGAGGGGGGGGGGGGGGGGGAGAGAGAGAGAGAGAGAGAGAGAGAGAGAGAGAGAGAGAGAGAGAGAGAGAGATTTGTCTATGTAGTACATATTTTTGTGCGACTCTTTACCTATGTGTTTCCATTTTATTTGCTTCCTTGTTTTCTATCAATGTAAACTTATAAACTCTCGAGGGACGAAATTATATGACTTGTTCTTTAAGACATTGTCAGAGTAGATTGCAGATGTCTGATTGGAATAATTGTTGTGCTGCAGGGCAATGAAGATCTTGTTATTGTTCATGATGCTTTGGAATATGGCGACTGTCGCTTATCAATTGCCGTAAGTCTCATTTAATAAATTTTTTTATTCAATGGCGAAATTTACAATTAAATTTATTAACAGTATTCTGTTTCTTTTGTTTTCAGATTCCTAAATATGGCATATTTGAGAACATCAATTCTGTTAAGGAGCTTGCTGCAATGCCTCAATGGACTGCCGAGAAACCTCTGCGAGTTGCCACCGGTTTTACTTATGTAACAAATTTTTTCTCGTTAGATATTTGATTCATTAGCTGCCTGATTCTGTTGGAAAGATTAGGCATTCTATTTTTTCTGGTGGAAGGGCCGAGGGGGCCTTCTAAATGAATCTTGGGTGTCAATTGTAAGTATATTTGTCATGTGATTAAACTTTCATCTCTAATCTTTTTCATACAGTTGGGTCCGAAGTTCATGAAAGAAAATGGGCTAAAGCATGTTACTTTTTCAACTGCTGATGGAGCACTTGAGGCAGCCCCTGCTGTAAGATTGTTATATATTACGTGAAACAGAGTTTATTTATTTATTTTTTTTGTGATAAATAATTATAATGAATTGTTTTAAGACTTGAGCTTAATATGTAGGTATGGAAAAGGCTGGAATTTTTTTTTTTCCCCTCTGATTATGGTCTATGTAATGTGCACTAAATTTGCGACTGAAAGTAGTTTTCTTCTCCATGTTTTGTATATTTTTAAATAGTAAATAAATATAGCTACTTTAAACATATGATGGCTTATTAGCTTTTGGTTTAATCATAAATCATGGGCATTTGGAACATAGGGTCCTCTGCAGTGGTGAAAGTCCAGCATATCAGCAACCATGAAGGAAACTTGATTATAGACTGACAATCATGAATCCTTATGTGCTGTTGCAACTGGCTAATTATGGATGATTTATGACTGCAAATATAATTGTCAATAAATTTCAATGTGAAGTCCTTTGTGTTTAACCATGAGATGATTAATAGATGTCAATTTGGGAGCCCCATGCTTATACTTGCCTATTGTACGACAATATGAATCCCTGTTACTTGAAGGCAAATTTATTATCCGATTAATATGGACCAAATTTAAAAAGGCTCACTGTGGGTTTATTTATTTATTTTATTTTTAATCAAGGATCAGTTGAAATAACCTATTCTCTGTTACTGAATACACAACCCTACTCTACCTATGAGAGAGCCACTGAAATCACTTTATGATACTGATTAATTTGTATGTGTAATGTTGAATATATAAGATCCAAATTGTGAACGCATTATCTGAACCATGAATTCCTTGAAGGTGCTTGACTCTTATGATTTCTTCAAGGCATAACATCCTTCCTTGACCATCAGATGGGAATAGCGGATGCAATATTGGACCTTGTAAGTAGTGGGACAACCTTAAGAGAAAATAATTTGAAAGAAATTGAAGGTGGTGTTGTGCTGCAAAGCCAGGTACTGTCTTGTGTGTTTGGAGTTACTCTCTAACAATTGTGTTGCTTCATTCTCCATCTCCTAAGATCTTATTCTGTCTAATTATCTTTGAAGGCTGTGCTTGTTGCGAGCAGAAAATCCTTACTCCATCGTAAAGGCGCACTTGACACAACCCATGAGATTTTAGAAAGATTTGAGGCTCACCTGAGGGCTAGTGGTCAGTTTACGGTATGCAAATTATTAATCTATTTGTGTTATCTGAAATTTTTAGTCTTCTCTTTATTGATCATATTATTTATCAGGTAGTGGCAAACATGAGGGGCTCCAGTGCAGAGGAAGTTGCTGAGAAAATCCTGAGCCAATCTTCTTTATCAGGGCTACAGGTGATGTTTTATTTTGTTTGAATTCGGTTTTGCTTGACTACCATTTTTACCATAGGACTCCTTAAATGTGATTATGATTAATAACTCTAGAATGAGTTAACCATATTTGAAGGGACTAAAATTTAGCAGCTGTAAAATATGCTTGAGATGTCATCCTGATCAATTTTATATGTACTTATGTGCAGGGCCCCACTATTAGTCCTGTTTATTGCAAAAAGGATGGAAGGGTGTCTGCAGATTATTATGCTATAGTTATATGTGTACCAAAAAAGGCCCTCTATACCTCTGTTCAACAGCTAAGAGCTGTAAGATTCTGGCTTTTAGCACTTTTTGTTTGATGCTGTGATGCTTGGTCTCTGMTTCTTTGCAAAGAAAACATATAGATGTTATGTTTGAGCTTCTACTTCTATATTGACTGTTAATGATATCCTGCTTTTCTGTATACGCTGTTGGCCAGAAGAAACACCTCCCCCACACCAACCCGCCAACCTTCCCCCCCCTCCCCCAAAACACACACACACACACATTTTTCTTCCCATTTTAATGCATATATCTCTATTATATGAGGGTGTCCCCCTTCGAAATTACATAACAACCCTTCCTCATAAATAAAATTACTCTACCCTTCATGCATTTCAGAAAACTTTCTAAACATAAAAGAATCAATCACAATTAAATCTTAGCACAATTATCTCAATTATGTAAATTACCTTTGACTAGCAAAATTTAAWTTACTCTAAGAAAGTTACCATAAAAAAATGTAAAAAATGTATTCTGTATGTGGACTAGAGACTTGAACAAAAGCATTTAAAAGTAATTTCTTGAAGTCGACTTTTTTTAATTTTTTTTAAAGCCATTTTGTTGTGTTGGAGCCTTTGAGGTAAAGGAATTAGAAAAAGCTGCTCGTCTTCAAATTTTTTGTTGTCTTCCGTGAACCACACCTAAAATATCTCCATCTTCATACTCCTACACACCACTTCATCTCTCTTCTACTGATCATGAAATACAATAACAATCAGGAGCTGTGATAAAGCCAACTCTTTTTTCTCTTCCATCAGTGTCTTTTTYTATCCACTCATACCTCTTCAATTATCTTTTTATGATAATTCTTTTAAATGGAGTAAAATGACGAAACAAATTGTGATGTATGGATGGAGGTTGTTTTTTTGCCTCTCCTTTGTTTTTATATTTAACCGGTGGCAATTTTTTTCGATTAGTTAAGGTTTGTTGGAGTGGATAATTTTTGTTCATTTGTTATTTGGGTATTGTTAGGCATTTTAGTTTTTGTGAGTAACTTAATGGTGGCAATGGTTRGATTGTTCGATTATGGTAGTGGTGCTTATGGTGGTAGTAAGACTTTCAATGTTGGTGAAGATCTTGTTTGGTGACGAGTAGTGGTAGTTTGCAGAAGTGATGTACAGGTGGCTATCAAATATGAAATACCCATGCATCATTTCTTTTCTTCATGTCCATGTGACATTAGTGATAGATGTAGATATTTTTTCCCTTTCATAAAAGTATTAATGTATTCTTTGAATGTTAACTCAAGTTGAATTATTCAGTAGATAAAATATCCTTAAAAAATTTATTTAATGTCATGTGTTTTATTTTGTTCTTCCTGTTTTGTTTTGTATTTGTGCATGGAGGTGGTAATAGTTGATATGACACTTTAACTMACCACGAAATTGATCCGTTAGTAGCAGTTTTGGATCCTTGTAATAATACAGGCTAGTAACACATTTATTGGAAGGGGTCGGTTGGGTTTGGGCCCAATTTGGAAAATAGAGTTAAGAGTTTAACTCTTAGAGTTTATAGTTTGCGGTTTGAGTTTGCATTTTTTGTTAAGAAGTTTTGATTACAATTTTGACTAGCTTTTTATGAAATTGTGTTTGGTAAAACTTGGTTGATTGTTAAAAGTTTATATATGGAGATTTGCCTTTTATAATAGCTCTTTTACTTTTTAAAAAGAATATTACAAAGATGGGCTAACACATTTCCAACTCAACTTGAAATTAGTGGATTTGAGTATGAGATTTTGAAATGTTTAAGTGTACGAATCAATATTTGTTTATTGAATGGTTTGTGTTTGGTTTAAAAGGTTTAACCAATCTCTGTAAGCAGATTGACAAGAATACGACATGAAACATGATTATTAACTCCATATGCATGAATCCAATGAACTTTTTTGACATGAAATTTAATTGTAACAATCAAATGATCATTATGATGAAATACTCTTATAGACGAATCAAATTAGACCTCATATAACTTGCACTATATTATATACGTTGGGGTAGTTTAAAAGATTTTGTTAGCTTATAAGTGAGTGTAAGATTCCGAAATAAAAAGAACGAYAGTGAACGGAATAATATATGGGTGTTTTAAATAATTTTTGTTTTATTATCTCAGATTCTTTGTGATAGGAATTTGAGAGTATTTTCATTTGTCTTTTCTAAATGATTTTCTTTTTTAAATCAAATGTTAAATGTGATAAGCGATGTTGATAAGATTTTTATGTTATAGACGAATCAAATGATATTATGAGACCGAGAACTTCAACAGTTGGAAAGAACAATGACGTAATTATTTTTGGATTCTCGAGAAACTTATGTTTAAAAATGAACCTAAGACATCAATTAAAATAAAATTGTGGAAGTTAATGTGGGATGAAAGCTGCGCAAATGGTGGCTCTAAGACAGGTACTACCAGTGTGTGGAAAGCATGACAAGGGAAGAGGTAGGTGTCACATCTTTGGGCAAGACAAAACTTTGCAAAACAATGATATTATGCCTTAGTCAAACTGCGTTCACATGTGCATGGCCTCGTGGTGGCTTGGACTGATGCTTGGCACACATGTGCATTTGTTACCCATAATAGCCCTGAAATCTTTCCTTGATGCTTTAAGTGTTTGTGGCAGTAATTAATATTGTTACATGGTTATTGATGTGCGGGACCATTGCATGTTCTTGGGTGGCAGTTGGTTTTTGTGTCAATGGTGAGATTTAGAGCACTTCAAACATGTTACTAATTTGTGATTTTTTTTTGATAATTCAGCTTTGACTTTCACCTCGGTGAACAATTGAACATATGGATTAAGAATGTGGGCTGTAAATCATCTAATTCTCTATATTTGGTGCTAATCTTAAGTGATCTTAATCGCTCTGAAATGAATACTGCTGAGTGCTGAGATTGTTTGAGGTTCAGCCTTAACAGTGCCATTCATTTACTCCGATATCTAACTCCAAGTAGACTATGGTTTTCCTATTTTCTTGTCTTTCATTCTTTTTTTCCCCTGTAAATTAAAGTTCTCTGCATCTGATATGTTCTTCCAAGGATCTATTTTCCTGACTATGAAGTTTTTTATCCTTCTGTTTCTCCGCTATTTTAAATGAAAAATGTCGGTGACAATGGGTCTTCATCTTATTTTTATATGCTCGATTGAAAATGCTGGCTATCAAATTAGCATATTCAAATTGTTGACCCCTCCTTGCCACATCCACGCATGCATTTGGTGTCCTCATTGTGCAACTAGACTTTATTTTAGACGCATTTGATAAGGTATTTTCAAATAGAGTAGAATCAATACTCTTGAGTTTTAGTGAAGGATGTCATTCAGAACTATGTTCTGTTAAGTCTTAACCTGCCGACCATWATTGATCTGTTGAATCACTTGGCTATTGACTAATGCAGATTGGTGGTAGTGGAGTTCTCATTTCACCTCTCACCTATATCTTTGAAGAAGAAACTACAAGATGGAATGAGTTGCTAGCCAAACTTGGTCACTGACGGCCAACATTAAATTATTCTTCTCCAGCCTACAGTTGGAGCGAAACCTTTGAATACAGATGTCAGAAAAAGAATTCTGAAACCTTTGAAGTAGCTTGTATGTCATGTTAAGTATCCAGTTTCTGCTATCCCTTTCCAACGTTCAACGGGATAGTTGAAAAGATATGTAAATTTTTTCGTTTAATAAAGTTCTGCATCTTAGTCGATATTCGGATAGAAGAGGAGAGTTGCATAGAGTATGTAGTAATAGGAAAGCATGCTCCATGTACATTTAATCTGGTGGCTTTAATTGTTGGGCCACCAACTCCATAGATTGTTTGGACCTGTTTCAAATTTATGATAGTGTGTAAGAGGCGACATAATATATGCTGTGATGTTTGAAGAATATGAATGTGTAATGTAAGTTCTCTCATGTACTGTATGAGGACACCAAATGTGTAAGAATATGATGTTTGAGGCGACATAAGCCAGATTCTCATCATTCTATGCTTCACCTTTGCCGAGCAAGGGTTGGCTATTTGTTTTCTTACATAATGATACTTGTTAGGGTGTATCGGTTTGACATAACAAATCGAGAGAAATTTGCAAAATTTAGCTAACATCATTTTTGTGAACAGGGAGTATAACTGTTGTTACAAATATTGGATTTCTAATCTTCATTTATACTATCAAATATTCATCTGGAAAAATAATGTAAATAAGATTCATTTGGCATATCACTCATACGCACTTCTTTGTTCCATAATAGGTGACACATTTACTGCTTTTATATGTTTCACATTCCTAATACTAATATCCTAATTAAGAGAGCTGTAATGCTAACAATCATAAATAAAAAACAATTGAAAGTGAGTGATAACTTAGTTGGTTGGAGCTCCCCTACTGATTTTGAGAGATCCTGAGATCGATTTTCATGTCAGTCATTATTGTTCTCCACCCCCTCCCTCCCCTCCAAAAAAAAAAAAAATACAAGAGACTTGGGATGTTTGGTATGAATTAAGCAAAAGTTATTGAAATAATTTTGTTAAGAAAAAGAAAGGGGTTGTTGATATTTATCGTTTTTGTATTTCACCTAAATTTCCAAAACTCTTCTAAAACTCACTTTCTTTCTCCCTCTAACCCAAGCACAAGCCACACCAACCACCACCMAACAACTTTGGCGACTACACCACCACCGACAACTACCAGTTCCACCAATAACAACCAACAATAGCCGCTCAACAACAACCAACAATCGCCGCCCAATAATAACGACCCAAACATCCAACGTCACCTTCTCACACGACCCAACCATTTTCGACTCACCATCACCTATCATGACCAAACCAATCAACATCATGATTTTTGAATCCCTTACTCCATTCCCACCATAGCCATTTCGAAGCAACCAACAACCGCAATCCCACACATTGCCTCCCAAAGGACTACGGGAAGTGAAGCAACCCTTAGAGGAGGCTCCGACAAGGGCTCTTGAGTGAGAGTTTAGTCGTTCAAATTTTAATTTTTTTTTCCAATATGAGGACTTTCGTGTGAAAATTTCGCAAGTCACAGTGGGACTTGCCTAATTTTAATTCCGAGATCACTTGCTTTTGWTTTTTTTTCCACTACAATTATGTACACGTTTTTTTCCATAGTGAAACGATCAATACTAATTAAAAAATTTACTAACACTTTTGTGTATGTTAAGACAGTCACAAGAACGGGGATGCGAATTGACAACCACTGTCCCCACACCTTGAGGAATCATGGTATTGGTCTTCTACTAAGAGCGGGGTAAATAGGGATGATAAGCTACCCTGTAGTGGTCTTCTACTTAGGGTATGATTTTGCGTCTTAATGTTGATGTTACTGAGAGAAAAATATGACAKAAATCATGAAAGTACCTAACAAAGGGATTGATGTGTACTCAAAGGAGAGTTGACCCAAATATAAGGGTGTCATAGGAGAACAAATTCAGACCAAGTTTTTTTTACTGGTCCGTTAGATGCTGAACATGCATACACTATTGGCCAACTTAGTGAGCCAATCATGAGGATTTCTCATGCAATTTTCTCAATGATTGTGTTTTCAAGTGCCCAAGGCCACATGAGTGTAAGGTTGATGGATAGTGTTCTYAWTTATCGTCTAATTCAGCACATTCCAATCAACCTCCATGCGATGATGCTTGGGCATATTATCTATTGTGTCGAGAAAGCCAACCATGCAGTGCCATACGGAGGATTGTTGACCCAGCTGTTTAATCATTGGATGGTTCGTATAGTGGGAGAATATGACACTATACGTCACACCTTATGAACCAAATAATTGGTTAGAAATGTATGACTTATGTAGGTGGTCAAGTGTTGTAACACCCCAATAATTCTCCACTTTTACCTGTGAAATAATTAAACTAAAATACGGAGAATCATTGGCATGTCACCGCCACGTGTTCAAACGTTTAGGCTAAAACAATCTTTTGCAGAGAGAGAGATCACCCTGAATTGTCAATACTCATGAGCGTGCACAGTCAGGTTTTATTGCTCATTCTGTTATATTTTAGCCTGTTTATTTTGACAGTCATACAACCATAAACATAACACACAACACATACCAATTATTTTAGGCAAAATCACATCTCCTTTAGTTTAAGAAAACTGTTGATCAAGACATAACCTCGTCATTAAGAACTGAATACATTCCCTTACAATTCACACACATTCAGTTCATGAACGAGTAATAATTTTCCTCATGAAGCAAGATAACCACTTACTTCATTAAATTACATCCTTGTTTAATAAACAAATCCTATGAGCAAGTTATATCTTTGCTCCATTAACCATCAAACAGGACAACCACTTATATAAGAATAGACTATGTAATCTCCTAATCAAACTCATGACAAACCAAAAATTCATCCAACATTCCATGGTTCCAAATTAAGATCCAATACACAATAGATACGTATTTGTGACCTCCAAAAGATTCAAGGAAACAATATCAGGATACACATAACATAATACATCAAGGAGTTTTCGCAAAGTAGTCATACCTTGGACCAAATTTGAATAAAAGTCTCATAAATCAGAACGACTCTACGAAGTTCCCCTAATCAATTTTACAAAACTCGAATCAACCACTTATGTGATTACACGATACTAGAAGCTTAACAGCTCGAAACTCATTTGAACATGTTTTTCATAACCTTACAAAACCTCATTTAATAGTATGAATAATACACTATAGTATTATCTTGAAGAATCTTGAAAATCTAACTTTTCAATAAGAAATTTCAACACTTTAATTCATGTGAATATTCTGAAAATTTCCCCCTTTAATATAAAACTTTAAAACTCAAAAAACATATGCATAAAGGTGGTACAATATATTAACATGTTTTGATGTCGAAACCCCTTATTTCATATAGCTCAAAATATTTATGAAACCATGAATTTATTAAATTTGCAATAATCACGGTTAGACTTTCACATAATATTATAGTTCAGATAAAAGCTTACATACCAAACATATATTATAGAATCATCAAAACCAAAACTCTTGAAATCCAAACTGTAAATTTTGTTTAAACCTTACAAACTAACTTTTAATTCATCGATTTATATGTCATAAACGGTTATATAATCATTCTTCAACCGCCTAAAACATGAAACTCAATTATAACAGCCTTAATTTATAATTTAAACAATTGAAAATTTCAATCGAATTAAACTCATCAACAAGTTAATATACTACAAA
>SNQN01000743.1:70505-95898 GCA_008642245.1 Bassia scoparia
TTAAATGTATTCGAAAACTCACAAAATTTTAACACAAGACACAATATTTTAACTTGTCAATCCGAAGCAATAAAACGGGCCACCGAGCGCAACTTCCCGTCCCAAAAGCTTCTGGAACCTTCCAGGTCGTGAAATGCTCCTAAGCAAATCCAGAATCATAGAGATCAATTCAAGTATCAACTGGTTGCGATCGTATAAAAGCAAGAGAAAGTTTTCTAATGATTTTATTTCATACGCATGTGCAAAATCGGAAAGAGATGTTTTGCGAAAAGGAAAGCATTTTGGGCGTAGTTACTCCCACCAGTCGTGCTCGTCACCTATTAATACAGGTCGTGGTCTGAGTTTTTCAGAACATAACTTCTGGAAACGTTACTCTACTATTTACCTTCCTCAAACACACTATCTCTCTTACAAAAATCTCATTTAAACACACTCAATTCACATTCAAACAAACTACTAACAAGGTTTGTAAAGGTTCTTCAAGATCGACAAGGGTTCTTGAGGGTCTGAAGCTCCATTCTTGGTCTACAACATCGTGTTGCAAGGGAGGTTTGAGACAAAAGTCTCACTTTCTAACACCCTTGCATGCTTGATTTAGAAATTCAAATTTTCATGTAATTTGCATTTAATATTTGTTAACAATTATACCAACAATTCAATTAAAAGAAATCCTAAGCAATATAACCTGTTGTATATATAATATCGTAACAGAGTTGCTAGCATCCTTTCTATCACAACTTCTGCGCACAATATCACAACGCAAGACATACATAATTTCACGCCTAATAAGATTAACAATGGAACTCTCACGATCACTCTAAGGTCTATAGAGTTATGAAAATAATCTAATTACAAATACACCTTCTTTCTCCTCTCCTCATTCTTTCTTCTCTTTGCTTCCTCATTCCTTCTATGCTCTCTTTCCTCCCATATTCTTCCTCACCCCACAATTTCCGATCACCTGAAAATTTTCAAATTTAGTCAGCCTAAACAGAACCCGCCCACCATCCAGTTAAATTTCAATTGACGCCATAAGCTCATCAGTGTTGCCCGAAGAATGTAGTGTATATGTTAGATGATCCATATCCTTCTTGAACAAACGGACTCATGACAAACCAATTGATGTAGGCAGCGCCCAACCAGCCCGAGTAGAGCGTCGCTAGATCGAGGGGGCAAGGGGGTTGTGCACTACTTCACCCGTGCCTTGTCCCTATCCAGACCTTGGTGAGTGACTAGACTAATGGATTCCTTCTTTCCTTGCATTTATGTCTTGGAAAACTATAAAAGTGTCTGCAGCTCCCAAAAAGGCCATAGCGATACCCGTTATAAACTTAGACCCTTACGGGTAAGATCCGCATTCTCATCTTGACATTCCAGGTGGCGAGACATCTCTTCTGTGTAACTCCTACTGTTACGATTATAAGGATCCAAACCAGCGTTACTCTAAGCATAATCTTTCACACTATGCAATAAAGCAAGAATTCACTTCATGCAAACGCCCACAAGTTCGACCGAATCACCTTCAACTACGAGATCAATTCAAGTATCAACTGGTTGCGATCGTATAAAAGCAAGAGAAAGTTTTCTAATGATTTTATTTCATACGCATGGTGCAAAATCGGAAAGAGATGTTTTGCGAAAAGGAAAGCATTTTGGGCGTAGTTACKCCCACCAGTCGTGCTCGTCACCTATTAATACAAGGTCGTGGCTTGAGTTTTTCAGAACATAACTTCTGGAAACGTTACTCTACTATTTACTCTCCTCAAACACACTATCTCTCTTACAAAAATCTCATTTAAACACACTCAATTCACATTCAAACAAACTACTAACAAGGTTTGTTAAAGGTTCTTCRAGATCGACAAGGGTTCTTGAGGGTCTGAAGCTCCATTCTTGGTCTACAACATCGTGTTGCAAGGGAGGTTTGAGAACAAAGTCTCACTTTCTAACACCCTTGCATGCTTGATATTAGAAATTCAAATTTTCATGTAATTTGCATTTAATATTGATTAACAATTATCCAACAATCAATTAAAAGAAATCCTAGGCAAACTTTTATTATTCGTACGAGTGCTTGCATTCTTGTTATCACCACTATCGCGCCTTAAACAAGACATACATAATTTCACGCCTAATAAGATAACAATGGACAAATGAGATTAGGCTCCTAGAGTATGAAATTAATCAAACAAATCACTGCAACAATTAGTCCAATTTCATGTATTAAACAACCCGCCTAGTAATCTTACATGCTCAGGGTTGTTGCCGAAATATGTTTGTTAGTTGTTATCTTTTTGACAACGGACTCACAATGACCGAGTAGAGGTCGCTAGATGCGAGGGGGGGAAGGGGGGTTGTGCACTACTTCACCCGTGCCCTTGTCCCCTAATCCATGACCTTTGGTGCATGACTAGACTATGGATTCCTTCTCCTTGCATTATGTCTTGGAAAAGCTTAAAATGGGTTCTGCAGCTCCCAAAAAGAGTACGGTGGCGACTTCCTTTACTCTTGTTTTCGATTATAATACACAGGACTCYAGGCATGCTCACACTATGCAAAAGCAAGAATTCACTTCATGCAAAYCAAAGTCATCACCAATAATTGTACCCCGCTAGGTAGATGGACCAGATCCTATCTGGCCCGGGGATGCCCCGTCGCCCATACAATTTTTTGGCGACTTCACTGGGGAATTTACTAAATTTTTGGGGTGTCACCGGGCCAAACTAGGTCCGGTCCCTCTGCTCCGGGGGCTATAATATTTGGTGATGACTTTGGTTTTACTAGAATTGAATTATTGCATTTGCATAGTGTGAGTATGCCTGAAGCTGTGTGTATTATACACGAAATGAGTAGAGGAAGTCGCCACTGCACTCCTTTCGGATAGTTGCGGAACGCAGTTTAAGCCTTGCCTATAATTGCATAAAGCAAGGCGAAGGACTCCATAGTTTGGTCGTGCACCAAAGGTCATAAATTAGGGGACTAGGGTAAGGGCGAAGTAGTGCTCAACCCCCCCCCCCCCCTTTAACATCTAGCGTCCTCTTTTCGGTCATTGCGAGTCCATTGTCAAAAGACAACAACAAAGATTACTTCCGTTTTATAGCATGCAAATTACTAAGTGGGTTGCTTAAAAGAAATTGATGCGTATAAGGACTAATTGTTGTTATGACATGTGTTGTTTAATACAAATTCAAGGTGCCTAAAAGCCATTTTGTCCATGAATTAATCTTATTAGGCGTGAGATCGAACATGTAAATTGTCGGTCTTGTTTAAGACATAATAAAGGTGTGATTGCAAGTATGCAAGCATTCGACAAGAATTAAAGTTGTGCCTAATGTTGATTTTAATTGATGTCAAGTAGTTGTTAATCAATATTTCATGCAAATTACATAGAAAGTCAAATTTCTAACAAGCATGCAAAAGTGGGTTGAGAGATTGAGACATTAGCCTCAAACTTACCTTGCAACACGGCGCTTTTGATCGAGAATGATTCTTCAGACCCTTAAGAAGCCTTGTAACCTTTGAAGAACCATTAAGATTGATTTTGCACGTTCAAATGTCAACATCCGTGCATGAAAAGCTAGTGGATCTATCTAGACATCTATGGGGAGCAAGAATCGAGCTAGGAAGGTTCCAGAAGCTTTCGGAACACTCCGTGCCGTTTGGYTGCGCATTTTGCTTAAGAAATTCATAAATATTTATCTACAAATTGGAAAATTATGGGAAAATGTTAAAACTCTTTGTAAAATCTAGTATTTTGTGTTAAAATTTTGTAATTTTTGGAAGTGTTTTGATAAGTTAATTAATTATTGTAAAATTAATTAAATTGTAGGAAACTCCGAAAAATTRCAAAAATGCTTAGAAAAATTCTAGAAAAATGCTTAAAAATAAGTTAAAATTGTTTGAAAATTATAACTCATTTTATAGGTGCTGGACACTTTAAAAAGTGCCTGGTGTAAGGGGAACTTGCCTTTTTTAAGGCTTAATAGGGAACTAGCTCTCTCGATTTGGCTTGTGTGTTGCAAGGGGTGCCTTATAATTAGACGTCTTGGGATAGGGACAAATGTAGGTATCTATAGAAGCCTCCACTTTGGCTGAGTTTGTAGTGACGAAGGTCTCATAAAACGAAAGCCAAAGTACCCGATACTTGCAAATCAAATGTGTTAGTTTTACCTGCACCTGCGGTTGCTGATGCTCGCTTGCTTATGCTTGATGCTTGACGCTTGATGCTTATTCATTAGTCCATGTGCTATTGTTACTTGTTTCTTTTGTTGGTTCACTTTGAAATGTTTGATGTGCCTATGCCTGTATGAGTGTGCCTTTGTTGTTGTTAGCTTCTGTCCGTTTCGATGTCGCCGTTCAAGACTTCATGGGGAATTGATGTCTTCATCCTCACCTTTTCCTTCACTTGAGAACTTTGTGCTTATGCACTTCAGAACTTCACACCAATGCTTAACATTTCACATCCCTTTGGAATTTCATGTCTATGCTGTGGATCTTCACATCCTTTGGAAGTTCACTTCCTCATTTGCTTGACTTAGAACTTTACAATTTAGAACTACATGTCGTTGTTTTTGTCTTTTGTTCAACTTTGTCTTTGCCATAGTGAGAGAACACAAACACTCTTTGGCTTATTTTAGAATCCCGCTACTCAAATGATCTTCATCTCTTCTTGAAGATTCGGCGCATTTGTTTAATTGTTTATTCTTTCATCTAGCTCATACTTGCGTCTTAATCCCCGCTTGAGAATCTGCTGCATCTTGCGCTTGACTCAAAATTTCGCTTCAGCATTTCACGAATTTAGGTTCAAGTAGAAGTTCACGAACTTCACGTTGAAATAAGACTTCACGAACTTCATATTCACAAACTTCATGTTTAAATAGTTCTTCACGAAGTTCACGTTCACAAACTTCACGTTCAAATAGTACTTCACAAACTTCACGTTCATATGAGACTTCACGTCTTGGGGAACTTCAYGTTCAGATGTCTATCRCTCGATCTACTTTTGCATGCTTATCTCCTTTCCGCCGCATTCATCCACGAACACTTCTTAACTTAACATTGCGTATAACAATGATCGCGTGTAACAACGTCTTTTGCTGAAGTGATTACTGAGGATGGCATCATTGAAGTTGCTATTGAGAATTTGTCGTAGCTCATCTAGGGATTCTTTGACTCCGGCATTGGCTTTTGTTTGTTCTTCACTTTCGACTATTACTGTGCCTTGAACATTACTTTATTCATTTGTTGAGATGTACTTGAACATTACTTTGTCGTATCATTACTTGTCATTCATTTGTCGAGATGCACTTTATTTGTTATGATCATCAAAAGGTAGTGGACCCCTCTTTGTCCATGAAATGTCTTATGTAATTGGACCCCCTTCCTGGCAATTGGTATCCTTTACGTAATAAGGATAGATCAGAGCTAATTCATATGGCTTAGGAATGTTCGATGCCACCCYAGACTGGCTGAAGAAAGTTGGCATGTCGCACTCATTTGCACAAGTCTCAAAGTTTTGGTGCTCAATTCTAACCGCCAGAGATATGCCTGCAATAGAAAACCTGAGCATTTTGGTTTTGAAGTCTATAATCCTCAATTCGTCTCTAGACAATTCGGACTATGTCAGTCCCTTGCCATCCCCATTCTGGCCACAGGGAACCATGATTGGGCAACAAGATACATATTCTCTGAAGAAGATGTATGTCAGTGCCCAACCACTCAGTTTAAAACAAACCCTTTGTCTCCTTTTAGCCCTTGCGAATTAGTCACTGAAATTTATGCTCTTTGGGGTATGATGAAGAATTTTGGAACAACATAGACAATTAGATCATTAATAACTTCACATTTAGTGTGACACTATTTGATGGTGCGTTATATCCCTTGGTGTACTATTCGACCGAATTCTCAAATCAACGCTAACTGTTTTATCTCACCTTTCTTCTGTTTCGATTATGCAGAAAACAAAGGGAGCAAGAAGAAGTCTATTTCTTCTTTCAATAAAATTGTTGGTGATTTAGCTGAAGTTGTCATCCACGAAGGTGAACTTAACTCYATACTATTTAATGCAAGGCCAGTCTCCATCAAGGATGACCAGTATCACCATAATGTTCCTCATCTATCAATTTTCAACCTTCAAGAATCCTTTAATTTGAACATCCTTCCCTTGCTGGAGATACGAAACGGGGTAATAGACATAGAAAAATCAGCACTTCTATCCCTTCAACAACTCTGATGAAGATGACCGCCAACCCATCTCAGGTAACATGTTACCAAGTTTGTTCTTAACTTAGCTTTCTTTGTCATAGAGCTGACCCTATCATTTCATGTTCCAGCATTTCTTGTTCTAAAAAGGAAAAACCCTGAAAGATCCCCTTCTTCAGACCCTACAATTGTCTTCAGCGATAAAGAAGAATCAATGGTGAATACTTCTGCGGCMAAAACATAAAGCACCCCTCCGGAGATCTAGAAAACAACCAAGGATAACCAGAGTATCAAAAGTCCCCCCAAAAAGAAACAAAAGAGTCTTTCATCCATTCTTAGTGATACTACTTCCCGTTCCTTTGAGACAGTATCAACTCCTATGCCCTCATCTCCAAACATTGTCCCTCTTGAAATTCCGCAAGCCAACCCAGCTGCCCCCAATACTGATCCATCAATCCTTAATTTAACYAAGGATCGTGAGCCTCACCCAGAAACCCTCCAAACGCCTAACATCCATCCACAAGGACTCAACAGAGAGGTTGACCCTACACTGGCCACTTAGACGTTCTTGATARAAATAAAATCATGTRCATCCACAGACCAGCCCATGGATCGATCTCTAACAATTCCTAAGAAAATGGATCCATCTCCAAAAACTCTTGTTGTGGGAGAAGTTGACCCATCTCCAAAATATTGTGATGAAGACGAAGCAATAAAGGCTCTCAACATTATAGGAGAAAGTAGCCACACCTTCCTCATGAAGGGAGTATACCAAATGGTCGGCAACAATCCAGGTAATTTTGTTATACATGTTGTGATTTTGAAATTCATCATCATGTTTCCTTACTTGAAATTTCCACACCAGATCCTTCCCAGTTGGGGACTTCGGAAGTCATCCAAGAAGTTCTTGACAATTGCTTCATGGGAGAAAATGATCCCAACCCACAGGCTCGTGCTCACACCATGCTTTCTTTAGGGAATCTAGTAAAGATCTTAGCTTCTGTTGATCCCTTTTCATGGAGCGACTTGCTTRAACCCTATAAGGATTATATCAATGATATACTTTCAAAGAAAGAACTTTTCCGAAAGGATTTCGCCTCCTCTCAAAGAGATATTTTGTGCACAATTAAATTTGGAGCTTAATTTCATGTTGAAATGGATCAGCGTGCCGAGGAACAAGAACGTCTAATACCCGCATTCAGCAACTAACATATGAAGAGCATTCCCTTATGGCTAAGGTATCATTTGTTAGGCAAGAACGACATCAATGTATTCTTCCATTGAGCGCAACTACAAAAAATGAGCAAAATCATCATTTTTAAGAATACGGTGGAGTCAAGTCACCGGTTCTTATGGTAGGAAACCGGTTATTTATCTTAATTGATCTATAATTGATGTAAGAGACCGGTCATACGAAAAACCGGTCTCTTAAGTCTATGTAAGAGATCAGACTAACAAAAACTGGTCACTAATGTTAATTTATATATTTTTTATTATTGTTTGAGTCCATCAGTTGCAAGTGTTTAATATTACTTGGGTCTCTTTATATTGGGATCGTGCTCGTCAATCTCACTCCTCTCTCATCTCTCAACCCTTCATTCAAGATCCTTTCTAATCTCTCATCTGTCGTGCTTTCATTCGCTATTTCAAGATGTAATTTCTCTTCATTTCCAGATTTTTCGGTCTATTTGCTCTCGATCTCTCTTCAATTCAGTGTGTTACTCATCATTTCAAGATCTTTCGATCTTTTTATTTATTATTTTCTTTTTGGTTCTGTTATTTTATGTAGATTTGGATTTTTTATTCTCTGTTGCCTTTGTTAATTTCGACTTGTTCTTTGATTTTTATCAATCTGGGTTAAATTTGAATTTTTTGTTTTGTTTTGTGTTTTGAATTCTCTTTTGGGTTTTTTTCGTTTTGAGTTTTGGGAATTGTTTTGCAATTTTCTGGGTTTTGTTTCTTTAATTTTTGTTTTTAAAATTATTTCGGTTTTTTTTTCTTAAGTTTGTGTTTTTTCGGTCTGCATATAATATTATATATATTTGTATATATATATATATATAGGGTGAGGATCCCATGAGAATCCTCTTAGGTAGAACTATGAGAACTTCATGTTCTACACTTTTACCCTTTATGTTCTACAATTTGGACAATGTTTTACCATTTAGGCTCATGTTCTACGATTTTGGACTCATGTTCTCCATCTAATTTACTGTTTGACAAATTTAATTTCATGTTCTACAAAGTATAGTTTTATGTTCTAAAAAATTGTTGCATGTTCTAAAAAATTAACTTCATGTTCTACATAATTTTACAACATTTTCCTCTCCTCCATCCCTCCCACACCCACAACAACATTTTCAAGCCACCATTTAGCAATGAGCCATACCCCAGCCAGCGCCCTCACCCACCGACAACCCACACCCCTTCCACCGAGCCCAGCCCAGCCACACCCTCACCACTGTTACACCAGACCACCACTTCCACTCGCGCTAATCCACCCACCTACCATCACCACTCACGCACCACCCAAACCGCAACCACCTTCAACCTCCATCAATCAAGCCCGAATCAAACACCATTCCAACCTCCCCTCACCCTCACCTCACGAACACCCTCAACACACCGCAACCACACCACACCCTAACCTCCCTTCACCGCACGAAAAACCCCAAACCGTCCCAACCATACACACCATCAAACGAACCAAAATACCAACCACCGCACCCACAGTAGGAGAGAAACGACTGCAGGAGGAGAGAGAAATAGACAGTTTGGCGATGGTGTTAGTCGCGAAGAGGTTGCGGCGGCGAGCTATGGTAGTCTGGTTGCGATGCGGCAGCGGTGGTGATTTGGAGACGGTTATCAGCGAGAGAGAGAAAGGGTGAGTGCGTGGGTCATTAGGTGTGACAAAATGAGGGTTGGTCTTGTGTGTCGACGGTGGTTCGTAGGGGAGGAAGAGGAAAGTTCAATGGAGTAATGACGAGAGAAGTATGAGGGAGGTTAGAGAGAGAGAGATGACAGAATGAAATGAGGGAGAAAAGAGGAAAAAAGAATTAAAACGAATGAACGGTTGAGATGATTTTAGATTAGTTTTTAAGGTTGAGATCATAGTTCTCACCCTAAGAGTGTTCTCTATGAACATCTTTATATATAATATATATATAATATATATATATATATTAATATATATAGTATAATTATAATTATATATTTACTCTATATATATAATATATATTATATATATATATATAAATATATATTATATATAATTTTTTCGAGTTTTTCTTCTCTTTCATATTTTTTGTTTTTTTCGGTTTTCTAATTGTTTCTCAATCTTTTTTATGCGCTTGTGAGTTGTGAGGGCGCAGCGAGATACAGGTCATGGCGAGGATTTTGGTGGGCACAGTGAGGCAGACGTGCAAGCGGCAGGATTTCTTTCTTGCAATTTTCTGGGATGGTTTGTTTGTATGAGAAAATAATGGCTTCTTATTTTAGGGGATTTTAATGCTTTTTTTAATGTAATGGTATTTTTTTTGTAAAGTACTATAATTTTTTATGTAATCGTATTTTTTTGGTAAAGTACAATTTTTAATGTAATGGTATTATTTTTTTGTAAAGGCATCATTTGTTTTTATTTACAACTATTCATTGTTATACTTCTAGTATTTGAAATTTGGTCAAGGCACATTTACGAAAATTCCCARCTTGCATAATGAGAAGTATGTGGGGCCATCTTTATTTTTTWWAAAAAAATATTTACCAAAGAGACCGGTTATGTGTCAGAACCGGTGTCTTAGGTGTAACAAAGAGATCGGTTATACGTTAGAAATCGATCTATTTGATTATGCTCAAAGAGACCGGTGCTCAAAGAAAATGGTCTCTTTGATTGATTAAARRGACCACAAAAATTAATCGGTTTCTTTACCTAAGAGCCCTCCCACCTTGAGACCGGTTGTTTTGCGATCTTTTAGGCCTTTTTTAATCGGTCTMTTAGGCTTTTTTGGTAGTAGTGGAGGCTTGCAAGAAGGAACAACAAGATGCTGGCCAGCATACTGCATGCATACAAGCAAGAGGTAAACAAGTTAATAAGCCCCTTAATTAAGAATCACTGCACCAATGTTGGCCTTGTTGCCAAGGGTCTATTCTTGTGAGTGCGCTAAAACATCATGCTAATATAATATCAGCAAGGAGGGCCTCTCGTGGTCAAAGATAGAACTAGAATGGATAAAAAGAACTATTTTCTTTCATATTTAAGAAGCTATCTTGGTTGTAATTGTATTTTGGAGAACCTTTTAGTTCATGTACTGGATTAACTGCCTAATTCCTTGTGTATAAGGAACAAACCTTAATGCTTTTTTAAAACTCCTCATATTACCATTGTAACATGATTTCGTACCTAGGATTTTATGTATGAAATTATTCATGATTCCTAAAGCATGCTTTCTTCCTTCAACTTTGTTAAAGAGAGAAAGAAAAATTTAATCATTATTCTTATAATTTCATTTATCTGGGGAATACCGCGCCTATAGTTGCTAAGAACTAGAGCCAACTAAATGTAATATAAACAAAACGATTCATCATCAGGCTTCGTATGCATTCAAAGAAATCTAAATAACATGTAGACGTGGCCGCGCCCTCGCGATTTTAAGCGGGGGCGCGCGCTGGTACTACATCGATGTGCTTTGCGTGGCCTTGAGCCACGCAACCCGGCAGTGAGTGCGTGGTGGGAGTAGTTGCGGGTAAGGAGTCGCCACCGGCCTATAAAGTATCACGGACCCGAAACATTGGGCCAATTAATGCCCCCGCGTTTCTGATCCAGACCAGTCGTGGGCGGACTAGGTACGAATCAGATCTGTAACCCATTCGCCCGCAGTAGCGGCCTCTATCGTCTCATGCAATTCCATTTCATCACGGGATTGAATGCACATAACTACCTTGCACCTAAACGACTAACCCTAAAGATACTACAAAGCGGTCTATTATGCACAAGAGACTACCTAACTAGAAATGTGACCACTTTGCATAATCAAGTTAAACGGATGCTAAAAAACCGGTTGTCCATATTATCTGATTGTAAAGTGATTCACATAATTTCCGGTCTTATTAGCAATAATATATACCAAATTAACCATGACAATGCGAAGAAGTATATAAATTCAAATACATAAACAACCATCTTACCTAAATTCTGCAACAAACAAAAGTTAGTTCGTATAAAAAACGAAAGCGAAACGAATCTTCCGCCTGGACGCTGTACAAGGACAAACGAACAATGTAGTTCTAATAAAAAACGAGCGATGAATCTTTGCCGCCTTGAATGCATAGCAGAGGATAAGAATCGTTAGTTGACAAGTGATAATAATAGACAATGAAATCAAAAGAACGAAAACATAAACATGAAACGTAATGACAACCTACATGTAACAGGGAACAATCAATGAGTTCTAATGTTGTTTAATAGATCGAAACTCTGTAATGTAGTCAATTAGGACGAGAAAAGGTAGTTTAGTGCGAGTAATCTCATAAAAACAAATAAAACCTGTTATTGCTTGTGAATCGAAAGGAATCGACTTAGGAACTCAAGAAAATGTATGAGAGGTTTGAGAGAAAGAGAACGGACCAAGTTAGGACGGAGAGAGGGGAGAATAGACGTGTGTTCGAAAAACCGGGTGTGTTCGAAGTGAGCAACACGTATTATAGGCGCAGGGGAAAAGGAGGAGAAAACCCTGCGAATACGCAGGAGAGCTGCGTATACGCAGGTCTGCATATACGCAGGAGGCTGCATATACCAGGTTGCGAATATCTCCGCGTAATGTTTTTTTTTCCTCCGATTTATTTCCTAATACGTGATTCGCTTTGGATCGAGACCAAACACCCTTGCTCCCAAGCAAGGAGTCTAGAGTGTTCTTAGAGGATCCACGTACCGGAGTATTTTCGTGATTTGTATTTTTGTATTTTGCGTAAAAAACTGATTAAAATCATAAAAATATGAAAATCAAAAAATCTAAAAATACTGTGAGCTCAGAAAAAAATGTGAAGGTGTGAGAAAAGTGGAAATTGATGGAGATCACCAATATAAAAATCTTAAAAAATAGAAAATAATTAAAATAAATAAAAGAAAATGTTTTTGCCCCTTTTATTTGTCCTTTGCTCAATAGTTCCGAGTATAACCTCACGTATTTCCAACTTTTGTGAGTTCAAAGCATCTTTTCTAAGTCGAAACAATCACGAGACGCGGTATGTTTCATCACTGATTACTCTTTTGGGGAGACATTTTTAGGTGTCTACAAACATACATTTTGATCTATATATGTCAAACAGGCTAGTCCCATTCTCATATAGTTTTAAAAGTGATGCCAATATTTTCCCCAAAGAGATGTCCTTTGGACATCAATTGGATAAGGATGGTTATTGGGCACCAATCCCTTCACTGTATGGGAAACTTCAGATATGTTTTGAAATTCATCTGATTGCACTTGAAACAACTTTCACTCTTGGTGTTGGTTGACTTTCAAGTTTKAGAGCAATCCCTTCATCATTAGGCAAGGTCTTCATAAGTATCCTGGAAAATTGTAGGTTTGTATCAACCAAATAAGCATCTACATCAGCACAAACTACCTCATATTCATTACCATTCAATAGTATTACTTTCTGATGCAAAGTAGAAGAAATAGCATAAGTCTGGTGCAACCATTCTCTTCCAAGAGTTGCATTGGAGTTACCGTCCCCTCTTACTATAAAGAAAGCTCACCAAGTCTAAGAAGTACCTACTTGGACGTGCGTACATGCCAATCCTTCGGTATTCTCYGACTTGCCATTGAATGCGGTTATGCTAATTCTAATGCTATACAAATCCTTCTTACGTTTACCCAATTTTCTAAAAACTTACCATGGCATAAGATATATGGCAGCACCGGTATCAATTAACACATTACCTAGTTTAGCGCTATCTACGTTAATAGTTATATAAAGGGCTTATTATGTGAGTTGTTGACGTTGAAATCTTTATTTAAGTGTTCCGTAACTAACTGTTCGTGCTCCTTAGTGACAGTCTCTGCAGATAGTGCTAGACTAGACCCTTTGTCCAATTTACTCAACTCCGATGAAATAGTAGAGGTTTTACCTCACTACTAGAATTTCGCGTAACGCCGACCGAAAATATCGACCGAAAAAAATCGATTGGTAACACCGACCGACATAGACTGAAACCGATCGGTGTAATATATCGACCGAATTAACGGTCGATATTACCGACCGAACTAACGGTCGATATTACCGACCGATTTCAAATCGATCGGTATTACCGATAGTTAATTTGGACGGTAAGTTAATAATTATTTGTTCCCCCCAAAACTTTCCCTCCATAAGCACGAAAAAAACTATCACCGACCGAAATATCAGTAGGTGTACCGACCGATTTTTAATTCAGTCGGTACACTGACCGATATTTCGGTCGGTGAGTATTATTTTTTTCGATTCTTTTTAATTGCTGAGTGTTATTTCGGTCGAACTCAAACGACACTCTCCTCTCTCCACGACACTCTCTCACTCAATTCAAACCTTACTCAAACTCAAACATCTCCTCTCTCTCTCTCTCTCTCTCTCTCTCTCTCTCCTCCACAACCGCCACTCCTCACCGGCATCGATGTCGGTCTCCCCCTCTCTCTTTCTCCTGCTGCCACGTTTCCTCATCGTCTCCCTCTCTCTCTCCTATTGTTACCCCGCATCGCCACTCGTCTCTCTCTCCCTCCCTCTCTCTCTCCGCCTCACCGCCACTCCTATTATGAGAAAAGCTCGGGGCACGACGGATCTGGCTATTCTGCGGTTTTCTCTAAACTGATAGACATCACTGAGCATTTGGAGGCGTTAGAGCACGCTCGGGCAGAGTTAGAGGAGAAAGACCGCCTTCGGGATGAGAGAGATCGCCTGCAGGATGAAGAGCAGCGTCGTCTAGCCGAGGATCACAAGAAGCAGGCGGAGTACCTAGAGCAGATGAGGACGCAGATGGATGCTTTCATGAGACAGTTTGGCGACCAATCTTTCTTTCCACRACGCCCGGACGGCCGCAAAGACGGTTCTAACGCTTCTGGACCCTCTGTAGCATCGTACGAGTCTTTAGTTAGTTTTCCATTTATTGTATCGTACGTTTTTATTTGTTATATTTTCACTTGAAAATTTTGGAAACTAATTACTTGTATATTACGAATTATTTATATCTAATATAAAATTTTATTTTTTATATTTAACCTGTTTTTATTAATATATTATGAATTAGTTTATTTATATAATTATTTTTACATTTATTGAAAGCAAAAAAAAAAAATAGGATTACCGACCGAAAAATCGGTCGGTAATACTGACCGATTAATCGATCGGTAATACCGACCGAAAAATTGGTCGGTAATACCGATCGATTAATCGATCGGTAAGGGTTTAAACCCTCCATTTCATTGGATGGAAAGCCAAAAAAATAAAATTTATTAGCAATTACTGACCGAAACATGGTTGGTCGGTAATACCGACCGAAACATGGCCAGTCGGTAATAYCGATCGATTATTCGGTCGGTGAGGGGTTCAAACCCCTCTATCTGTTTTGGAGGGAAAAACCCCTCACGGGTCATTGAGGGGTTTTTCCCTCCATTTTTTTGGTCGTGTAAAGTAGTCGATAATCGATCGGTAATACCTMACCGACCGATTTTCGGTCGRCGATCCTTATTCCGACACCTGCTACCGACCGATTTTTGGCCGATGWCGCCTATTACCGACTGATATTCAGTCGGTAACCTCGGTCGGCCAAAGCCAATTTTCTTGTTGTGCCTGCAGCTTCAACTCGGTCCACTTCATCGGCCCATGAAGAATCCCTCTACTTAGGTCCSSAAGATCTGAATGCTAGGGGGAAAGTGACWGCACAACAAGCGCCAGATTCATGGTCTYCCTCTAAATAATTTGCAYGAAAATCAAGAACTAACTTAGACACCTCCAAATGCTTACCTTCCGAACCATAGTCCACCAGTTACACATCAGACGATTGCTCAGTCGTCAAAGAATCTTTTACAAAACTTTATGTCCCATGGTTGACCAATTCTTCTTCGATAGGATCCTCCATCAGGTCTCTAACTAACAGATGATTTTGAATATTGACAACCTGCAGGTTCTTAGATGATCCCTGAATTTTCGCTCTCTGAAGGACTTATGTAACCAAATAAGGCTCCGACAGAAGACTTCCTCCACAAGGTCCATCTCTTTGTGCTCTATCCGTTGAGGTGATTTTGCACTTCACCAACAAGTCAATCACCCAATATTGTTTTTAGTTCGGTAGGGGGCTGCCCTTCTGTTCACTAATTATATTGATAACCTCGCTAACGTAAAAATGGCTCCTAAGGTCGTATAGTTAATCAAGAAGATGAGAACGTAAGGAAATAACCTTATTGTGGAACAAGAATAAAGTGTAAAACAAACAAAAGTAAAGAGAAACGAAAGCCATTCATTTATAAAGTAAAGGATAGTGTCAGACTACAACTATTTCTCAACGAAGGATGATTACCTCCATGTTTAAACAATTGGGATGAAAATGAACAAGCTAATGGTTCATTGAAGGATGAACTACGCTACGCTAAACTATACTTGGCTACTAAGCCAAGTACGACTAAGGAAAGMTAAATGTGAAGAAAAGTACATAGATGTTGTTGTTTGATTGTTGTCTTGTCTTTGTTTCTGATTGTGTTGCATCTATTTATAGGCCTTTGGAGTATAGATCGTGGGTGGTAGATACTCCTTTCTACGGTTTCTTCCTGCTTCTTTCCATATTTCAAATACTCGTACTTTCCCTCCAAGTCTCCTGATCGCTTGATATTTATGGCCCTTCTTCTGCTGGGTTGTCTTCATGTGGGCCACTTCTTCCACAATTTCTTTCTAACGCTTCTGTTATATTGCTAGACTGGAGTTACTTAAGAAGCACCATGTATCGCCTGTATCTTGATCGCTATCGGTTCCACTTATCGCTAGTCACACGCTTATTGGTTAAACTCTCTTAGCTAGTCGATTGTCCCATTTGGTMAAAAAAGTCAACCAAAAATTTTTAGTCCGTAACAGGAGTAGATAGAATTCTCTTTACCCTCTATTTCTTGTATGACCATGGCTCCGACTGTAGTGTTTGTTGCTTTAAGATAAAGCCGTAATGGATGCCCAAGGCAAGCAGGAGCTAACACAAGAGGATTTGTGAGGTACCCCTTGATCCTATCGAAAGCTTGTTGGCAATTGTTGTTCCATTTCTTAGGTGTGCCTGTCTTCAATTTCTTAAAGTTAGGTTCACAGACCATTGTAAGTTTTGCTATAAACCTGCTAATGTTTTGTAGTCGACCCAAGAACCCTTGGATCTCCTTTTCATTTTGTGGCGGCCTAAGTGACATGATTGATTTGATCTTAGTTGGATCAATCTCGATGCCTCGAAAGCTTGACGTAACCTGAGAGCTTGTCCGAAGTGATTCCAAATGCACATTTTTGTGGATTAAGGCGCATGTTGAACTGTCGGAGTCTTTGGAAGAACTTYCTTAGTGCAAGGTTATGTCCTTCGCGGTCTTTTSATTTGACGATCATATCGTTAACATAGACCTCTACCTCTTTGTGTATCATGTCATGAAGTAGAGTAGTGGTGGCTCATTGGTATATGGCGCTTGCATTTTTGAGACCAAAAGGCATCATTATGTAACAATATAGCCCTCACGGAGTGGTGAAGGTCTTCTTTTCCATGTCTTTCTCGACCATTTTGACCTCATTGTACCTTGCATACCCATCCATGAATGGGAGCAAGGCACGATCTGATGTGTTGTCTACAAGAACGTCTATGCGCAGTGGAGGGATGTAATCTTTCCAACTTGCTTTGTTTAAGTCACRAAAATCCACACATATTCGAACTCGTCCGTCTTTCTTAGGTATTGGAACCACATTTGCTATCCATTGAGGATAATTAACGAACGTAATGAAGCCGACATCATGCTACTTGATAACTTCTTGCCAAATGTTAAGTGTAACATCTAGTTTCATGCGACGGAGCTTTTGTTTGACTAGCTTAKCTCTTTCCATGAGCGGAAGTCTRTGATGTGCGATATCTAGATCAATCCCTGGCATGTCTTCGTAAGACCAAGTATAAACATTTGGGAATTCCCTTAGTGTTGCAACCAGTTCATCCCTTTCTTGCGGACTCAGTGTCAGACCAATCTTTATCTCTTGCAGCGTGTCGTTGTCGGAGATATTTACACTTTCTTCTTGCTCGATGACTAAAGTTTTCTTTTCCTACTCTTCTATTTCCTTTATTAACTCATTATCATTTTGCTTGTTTGCGAGTTATGTATTAAAGCAATCATATGGAGGAAAAAAAAGAGGAGTAAGCATAAAGAAGCTTGTTATTAAACTCTGAAGAGAGTACGAATAAGTTAGCCTCCGAAGAGACTTCATAGACAAGGGAATGGGGGACACTAGGCTCATTTACAGACTCAGGACTGAGGACACTCCCTAGGACTAGCTATCCAAGCTTCTACGACCCTAGACTCAGACTCAGTGTTAGATTCAAAGTCCTCGAACATCGTTCCTTCGCCCATGGTGCACTTGATGACTTTGCCTCCTGGAGTAGTTATTTTCACGGTTTTGTGCCAACCATGCACTAGATCTTCAACTGGAGTGATGAGAGTAGTGGGGTCGAATGCTTTGTTGGTCATTGCTACGAAGACCTCTTGTTCTTTGGGAGGAGAGATCTCTTGACCAAATAGGAGCCACAAACCTTGTGCTTCAAGGCCATCTAGGGCAGATGCCTTGCTTGTGGGGATAGGATCCCCGTCCACGAAGTTGCATTTATTGAACTCTCCACACCAAGTGTTACTCTTCTTACAAAGAATGTACGATGGAGGGAACTTAGGTGGAAGTTTGAAACGAGCATTGTCGCGATAGTCTCCAAGGTATTCTCTGTGGGGCTCCCCCCAAAATCCATTAAGGCGAAGCTTCTCAAAGACTGTCATGATGTATAGGTCTCAAACGAATTCGAGAATTTTCTTTCCCCATTCGCGGCACACACATGCTTTTCCCTAAAGATTTGGCATCGCATAGCTTCCAAATTTCATGGAGCACATCATCTGGGATATCAACTAGTGACTTATTGTGACTGTCTTATGGCTCGTGAATTTTCCATTTGTACATTTGAAAATTCTTGCTAGTTTGATAGGGGAGGCCATCCCATCATGTCCTTAGTCTTTCGATCATGACCCTTTTGKAACAATTGCAAGTGAAGGGATCACTAGATGGCGAATAGACCTTTGAAGTTTCCTTTGAGAAGGCGGAACTAGTTTAGTTGAGTGCTTTCCTCGTGCAGTATTAAGGCGACCATTGGTTAGTGCAACCAAKTTCGGATTCGATTGTAGGACTGGTGTTATGAAGATGGAAGGGTCAAGGAAAGCTTCAAATACTTCCATAATGAGTACATCGTGTGAAACAGTTCTCTTGTGTGATTTCCCATTCTCTAGAGAATGCTTATGGGAATCAATTGTGTCTTGTAGAAGGTCTCTGAAGTTAAAAACAACCTTCGAGGTCATGGCCACGGCTTTGGTGATATCTACAATACTTGTCAAGATCCCACCATTCAGGCCTTTCTTCAGGAGCCAGTTCAGGAGTGGGTTCCATGGGCTTGACAACCCCTTTAGCACTCAAGTGTTCAAATGCTTGCGCTGCTATGGAATTAAGGCGGGAGTATTTTCGCCTTTGAATTGAAGAATCTCCTTAGGAACTTTCAGAGGTAGAGGAGGTCGACGACTTTTCGTCTTTTCTAGCGCGAGGGATCGAAAAACCTGAAAATCTTCAGTGGTGTGTCCATTGCCCTTGTGATACTTGTAGAATTTGATGGGCCTCCTTTCAGTAGACGGAATCATACGTCATGGAATTGCTGACACTGATAGAGTGATCGAGGCCAGGAGCCTTGAGAATAGTGGTGTTTGGGCATAGCTTGCGCTTGTTGCTTGGCTTGAGGCGCTCAACCTCCTCTCCAAGAGAACTCATTCGTGCTGTAAGGGGGTCAATTATATTGACCACCTCGGTGACAAGTTTGTCAAGGTCGATAACTCGCCTTTCTAGTATCTTGCGATTAAGTCCATCGGTCCCTTGAGTGTTGGGAGCCCTGTCCGCAAGAACTTTGAGAAGGTCGAATTCCATCTGTGTGATTGGAGCATCAAATGACTCAAGCTTTGCCATGATTTGATCGACACAAGAGTCATTTGCGGCCATTAGTGCAATGGTGTTGGATGCCGGAGTGCTGCTTGAAAACCGTGGAATAACCCCTGTGTCTACGAGCTCAAACCGTTGATTCCTACTAAAACACTTTCCCCCTTTGGTTGTTGGAACTAAACAAAAGAGGAGGGTGTGCAAATACAATTTATAAACCTAAACKTTTCACTACACTAGTGTAGTGGCAAGTAAAGGGTCGAACCACAAGGAAGGCTAGGAGTAGTGCTTGCGTTAAGCCAACTAAGTTCGGGGGTCAAACCAAAATTTGATTGGAAATAGCTAAAACTAAAAGTAACTTGGGAATAAATGATTTGAAATCAAAAATCACAAACACTTAGGAACATTAGCTTGCCCAACTATATAATGGATATGTATTCCAATCAAAGTGGTAATCTCAATCCAACATTAAGGTAATTGTGATCTTAGTTTAGCAAAATGGTTGGAATCATCTCCCAAGTCATCCAACACTACCAAACTTGCTCAAACCAAAGTCCCCTTTAAGCTCTCACAAGAATTAGTCAAAAATTGATTAAACCAATACCCCAAACAACCCCTCGAATCCCTTGCAAAGGTTGAACAAGGCAAACTCTGTCTCTCTCTCAAATCCTARGGTGKCCGAATCCAAAACCAAGCAAGATTGAGAAACTACAATATTAGGAACAACGATAGTTGAAATGAGATGATTGTATCATTTGGCATCAATTGATTATACTTGGGCTCCCAAGCATTCCTAAGCAAGTTAACTACTCACAAAACATTGTAGGAAGCAATGAAACAACAAAAATAGCAAGTACAAGCATGAAAATAACCATTGAAGCAACAAAAACCAAACAAAATAGGGTGTTAAAGAACTTTTTCAAATCTAAACCAAATTCAACAAAACAAAGTGCAAAAGACTCACAAACACCATGGGATTCTATCTATCAACAAAAGAAATCAAAATTGAAAGTATTAAAGAAGACCCACAAAAACCTAGAATTTGAATTATGCTAAAAACATGAAGTAAACAAAATTTAAACTGAAAACAAATGCTAGAAATGGAATTACCTCGAAAAATCAATTGAAAAGCATATGAGACTTGCAAGAAATTAATGAGAAATGAAGAATCTAGAGCGAAATCAATGTCAAGAACACCAACTTTCTCTCTTCTAAAACTAAGAACAAGGAAGAAGATGAAATGAAATTGTTGAGAGAAAACTAAAACTAATCTGAAAAATGTAAATGCAATTGCTATTCTAATTCTCTAATTAACCAACTAACTACTAACTACTTACCTACTTGTTTCTCTTAAAACTATATATACAAACTCAATTACAAAGCTTATAATAATTACAAGATTGCCATTACTAATTTCCACATGTGCCAAATACTCCTCAAAGGTCAAGTCAACGTTGGTCAAAACGTCAAAAAGTCAACAAATCTGGAGCAACACATAGGCGCGGGCCGAGGTGCGGTCTGGCAGGAGATGCGTGGGCCGAGGTGCGGGCAGGTARGGAGGTGCGCGGGTGCTCAAAAATGCCTTTAGAAAGGCTGCAGGCRTGGGCAGGCCATGCGCGGGCCGCATGGGGATGCGCAGGCCGAGGCACGAGCCTGCCACTCCATTTATGCACGCTTAAAATCGCTTTTGGAAAAGAGTGGAGTCTCTGTAGGCGCGGGCCAGATGCGCAGGCCCATATGCGGCCAAAATATAGAGGCGCGRGCCAGAATCCTCGATACCTGTGCGCTCGTTTTTGCTTCTAACTGCCCTRCTCAACTACCTCAACTTCGAACGACCATAACTTCTCACTCGGTGATTGGATTGCAGTTTATAATATGTCGTTGGAAAGCCCTCGCAGTCTACTTTATAACGAAAAATGCCACACCTGCAAATTCAAAGTGTGCAAAAAGAAATGGCTCGAATAAGTTGTTAGAGTATAAGTTCAAACACTATAAGGATCAACTTTCGCAAATACAACCACGCCAACAAGTAACAAGGCACAAAACTAGCATGCACACACTTAGGCAACTTGCAAACACTCACAACACTTGCAATTGAGTATATAAGAATAGAAAGGAAAAGAAAACAAGTGAAAACCCTATAAAAACCACTAAAAACCAACAAAACTCTTCAAAACTATACAAAGTGGAAAAATAACCAAAAGGCTAGTGAAATGATATCGAAAACACACAARTTGGACAAAATAAGGAAGAAATAAGTGCCTAAATGTGACCATTTTTGGCACTTATCAACTCCCCCCAACTAGGACCTTTGCGCGTCCTCGAGCAAAGGGAAACAAAAGAAAATAAAGAAACGAAGAAAAATATACACTAACTCACTTTCGTAGGAATCACGGTCACTTTTAGCAACTAGTGACAAGCCCTTTAAACCCTCAAATTGCTAAGAAGGACGAGGAAGTTCTCATGAGGGTTTCCAAAGAGAAGACCCACAACTCCATAAATAAGAAGAATTCAAGGCAAAGGTTTTCAAAAACAAAGGAACACAAGTGGAAAAACAAAATTAAAATGAAAAATGTGGATAGAAAAACGAAATGTGCCTTTGTTTGGATTTCTTCGACTTTAGGGATGCTAATAAGTATTTAGGATGTCCCCCAACTAGAAGTTAAGCAAGCATCAAATATATATCACGAATCGTGTGCAACTTTCAAAGCTTGCAATAAATCAAGTCATTCCACTTTCTTCCTCTCTCCATAGCGACCCTCCTTGGCTTCAAGACAAACCAAGCTCGGTGACAACACATAGCTCAAAGAAAGRGCTCAAAGATTTGCATAGAGAGATCTCAAGAGTGAGGTTAAAGCACATTGCACTAGACATCCAAAATGAACAATCGTGACTCCCTTCACCTTTTGTGACTCAACTCCCAAAGTCAAAGGTCTTTCTGGATTGTACTGTATAGGCTAAAGGTTGGGTGAGGATAAAAGTATTAGGCTTGTGGTGGTATACCTACACAAGTGAAGTTTACAAACATCTAACCAAACTTTTAGGATTGAGGTGCCCCAATTCACATCACTCACACACTTGGGTGGCAAGTTTATAGCACACTTGCTTTCTCCCATACAACTTGCTACACTTTGAACTATTTTCCCTTTTCGTGCATTTTTTTATTTTTCTTTATTTTCTWTTTTTTTTAATGCACTTGGGAATAACTTTGCAATGCTATTGCATTTCACTTACACACTTTACAACACTTTGAGGCTTTATACACTTAGCCTATACAAACTTAAAAGCCACACTTCACTTGTCTTTTATAGGTCAAAACATGTGAGAATTTGGTTAAAAGATACGTAATGTGGCTAACAAAGATAGGAAAGCCCAAAGGGGTGCCAAAGGTGAATGAAAACCCAAAATTTGTTCCCAAATACATATGTGGAAAAAGAAATAAAAAAGCAAATGAAAAAGGGAAAACAATTTGGACCCAAACCCGAAATGATTGCCTTATCATCCCTCAAGTAGTTCGGACTAGATCTCAGAAAGTCACAAACAAATAGTTAAGGAAGGAGTCTAATGAAAAAACTCAAATTTTTGTGGAATTTTGACTTGAATGTGCCCACTTGCTTGACTTCCGTGGTCAGTTGATTTTGGAGTTGATCGTGGATGATAAGGATTGTAGATGTGATTCGTTCCTCCTATAGTTTCCTTTATTTTCCTAGGATTTTTCCTATTTTTGTTTGTTGTTTTAGTATAAATACGAGAATGATTTTTTCTTGGTGTTTCTGTAGGGTACAAAGTTGGAAGAAGTCACAAAAAATCGAAAATTCAAAAAAGGCGCAAAAATATTTTCATTTTTTCTTGTTTTTCCGTTTGTTTGGTTCTTTTCCTTTCTTTCTTTTTCTTTCTTTTTGGTTTTTCAAGGCAAAGTAGTAAAGTTTGTTTTGTGTATTGGATATGGAAAATTGGATGGGATTTGAGTTTAAGAACTTTTTTTTCCTAGCCAAAAGCTGCAAGGTTCAATAAAGTGTTCAAATTCACCCACTTTTTCAAGTACAAGTCATGAAGTTTCTTTTCTTAGGTATCTATTTGTTGCACGCTTTAAGCAAGCATGAGATAGTTTTCACAAATGGGTGAGCTTTCTAGCCAGCCGGGCATAGCTTGGTAAATGAATAGGAACCTAGCTTGGGTGGATTCTTGTTTATAAATTGGAGACCTTGTGAGTTGTGTGAATTCTCCTAGAGCCAAGTTGTAGACACCTGAAAATGTGTCTCCCCAAATGAGTAATCCGTGATGAAACATACCGCGTCTCGCGTTTTGTTCGAATTAGAAAAGATGCTTTGAATTCATAAAAGTTGGAAATATGCGAGGTCGTAGTCGGAAATATTGAGCAAAGGTCAAAGGCAAGGCAAAAATAATTCTTTTGGTTTTTCAAAGGTTTTCAAGTTTTCAAGGTAGGGATTCTCATGCTTTTGATGTTCATCATGTCCGTCAATTTTTCTGAATCCGCAGTATTTTTAAATTATTTTTCTGATTTTTCTATGATTTTCTATGAATTTTGCAAAGTTTAATACGCAGAATACGCGAGAAATACATGAATAATTAGAGAATACTCCGGAAATACGTGGAACCTTCTAGAACATTCTAGAACTCCTTGCTTGGAGAACAAGGGTGCTAGGTGCGTCGAATCAAAGGAAATCACGAATAAAATGGAGGAAATCAAAATATTTCGAGGTTTTGGAAAAAATATGCAAAATCATTGAGCGTATATACGCAACTGATGAGCGTATATACGCTCAACAGGAGCGTATATACGCTCAACAGGAGGTATTAGCTCGCTTAACGTACAAATTGCAATTTTGTGAAGGTGAGCACGATATACGTGCATGAGCGTATACGAGGAAGCAGCGTATATACGCACATTGCAGCGTATATACGCAGGTTTTCAAGCTCGTTTGCCTCGTGCCTATAATACGCTCTTGCTAGTTCAGTCCGACACTCGACTTCTTGACCTACACGACGACTTCATATGCTTCCTACGCATACTCTCTCTCTCTAAAACATTCAAAACACTCAAAACAATTATACTTTCGTTTTAGTTCAAAGCATCGATCTCTTTCGAATCAACAAGCGATAACAAAGGTTGAATCTGAGATACTCACCAATAATCTCTTCACTTTCTTTTAATATGACTAACCATTGTTATGAGTTTTTAATATAATTAAAGCAATGTAGAAACTCACTTTAACTTGTTTCATGTAAATATGTAGGGTTTTTCACAATGTTGCAAGGTTTTCATTGGTTTTTTAGTTTTCATTTTATTATTATTATTCATTATCAATACTAACAATTCTTTTCTCTTGTATAGCAATTGAAGGCGAAAAATCCTTGCGCTTCGTTTTATCAAGGACTAACAATTATTTTCTTTGTTTTCATTAGCGATTCAAGGCAAAGGATTCGTTTCATTGCGTTTACAACTAACTTTTGTTTTCTTTGCAGATTTAGGGTAAGATGAGTTGCATATACTTTGAAGTTTATGCACTTCATCTTATTGCATATTTATTGTTGTATAACTTTGTATATATGTTTTGCTAAACAAAGACCGGAATTGTGTGAATCACTTTAAATCAGATTAACTATGGACAACCTGTTTTAGGCACCGTTTTAACATGATTATGCAAGTGGTCACAATTTCTAGTTAGGTAGTCTTTGTGCATAATAGTAACACACGTTCATAGTATATTTCTAGGGTTAGAACGCTCCTAAGTGTCTAAAAACGTAAGTTGTGTGCATCCAATAAATCGTGTTTAATGGATTGCAATGAGACCGAATAGAGGCCGCTACATGCGGGCGAATTGGGTTACAGATCTGATTCGTACATGTCCGAACCACGACTGGTTACTTGATTGGACGTGGGGCCATTGATTTGGCACCAACGTTTCGGCGTCGTGAATAACCTTTCTAGGCACGTGGCGATGCCCCTCATCAGCAACACCTA